>JAPMOR010117414.1:460144-481371 GCA_026543865.1 Argiope aurantia
ATATATATATATATATATATATATTAGCTATTTTTAAAGAAAGGCATGTAAATGTAATACATCAAATAAAATCATTGATGAATGCTGTATATCACTATCAACTTTCTCTGAAATAAGGTAAGTCATATCACTGACTCTCCGACCTTCCCGAAGGTCCACGGATAATAAATGCTGAAAGACCGGACCGCCGCAACAGCAACATTGGCGGGAACTGTGGTTGAGTCCTAAGGCCACGGTATAACTCTTTCCTAAGGAAGTACGTTCCGTCATCGATGGGAGGAGCCAGACCCTCACCTTTTCGTGTACTCTCCTGGATGGCAAGATTCAACCACCATACCGGAAGCATCTCATCCTCATCGCGATCTGCCCCTGGGGGGATTGAAATAAGGTAAGTTAAATCTTTCTTCTTCCGCATCAATTTGTTCCGAATGTCCACGTGATCGAATATTCACTGTAGAATGAGAGCTCGTGCATGACCAATGTGCAGGGGCGGCTCTTCCAGCCTTTTTGAAGAAATTCGAAAAAATGTGTTATTTCGAAAAGGTCTGGATACTTTTGATCAGATAGCTTCCATAGAGACATATAAAGGTGCAGACCCACTACAAAGACAATTTTTTCCTCCAGATGCAAGAAAGCATAAAATACGGAGATGCATCATTACCTCAGATCTAACTTTTTGCATAGTACAGTATTTTGTCTCTTTGAACCCGAGAATGTGGGAATGATATTTTGTGTGTGAAATGTGTTTGTTCTGAAAAAGCCTTCAACTTGAGCAGCCATAATATTCACTTGACTATAAAATAGTAATTATACATTGCTGCTCTTTCATGTCGCAAGTACAATCCTTTATCAATAAAACTTCGATTCTATATTTTAATCTATAAATCTCTGAATACGATTTTTTTTATTACATGACAAATTATTTTATTAAATGAATGTAAGTTTCTACGCAGTTTTACTTACGTAATATATTTAATCATTCTTATTTATTTTATAGAGTCACGCTGTAAATTCATTTTCAAGCAGATCCCCAAGATATAAACCTCTAGATGAAATTTCATTGCCCCTTTCCAAACCACCAATCTTATCCAATGCCAGAGCGACCGACGGGATTCCATATCATATTAGATAAAACATTCATTTTCTCCGAAACACAGCAGCGTTTATAATCCCTTTCATTATGAAACCCGATTCTGTCAATTCGGGAGTCTTCGTGTGCTTCCTTGAGTCCCTAATGACGCCTCCGTCTTCTCTCGGGAAAATTCGTGGAATACAAATTCACTAACTCGAAGTTCACTAACATAACACAATCATAACACGTTCCTCATGAAACCGGAAGACAAATCGAAACGAAACACAGCTTGCAGTTTGTTTTAATTTTGGAATGTTTTGAATTGATTTGAGTAAAAATATATATTGCCTGCTTTTCTTGAAAACTGTATTTATAATTATATAGTTTAGGAGAATAATACAATAAAACCATTCGATAATTTTTTCAAAAAAGTAAAAATAGGTTTTTCTAAATAATATAAGTTTACGATATAATTATTAAAAAAATAAATAAAACTTTATATTAACTATGAAATATATTGAATTAAGTTTAGAATACGATTTAAATCCGCATGATTGCTGTATTGGAAATTGTAATTACCAATACCCACTTAAAATAAATCAATTTTGCAATGAAATTAATTTGCCATTGATAAAAGCTACATACAAAAATTATTAAGAATACTTTGTGTCCATTTCAGCTGTACAGATGTGTCTGAATGAAGAATAACTAATAACAAGAATAAAAATAACACAAAACACGCATTTTCAAGCACTTTTAGTTCAATAAAATTTAATGTGTATATCATAAATTATTTTCTAATTAGTTATAATAAATCGGAAATAGCATGCGTTTTTTTAAACATCAAAGATATTTCTTCATGATTACAGAACGTAAATGAGTTATTTTTCATTTCTGAACTTATTGTCAATAAAATACAGGGTAATTCAAAATGAATATAGCGATTACAAACTGTTATAACTATTTAGTGAGACATAATTTATCGATAATATTAACACATAATGTAGACAGAAGTTCAAAATTTTGTATACATACGTCATAGATGTTCTATGTATCTTCCCTTGGTCTCGCGGACAATATCTAAGCGGCCATACATTCTGAAGCATGTCTGCTGTCACCGATGCAAGCGCATTACAAATGCGTACTTTGAGTTCTTCAATTGTTTTGGGCGCGGAAAAGTTCCGTCTACATTATGTGTTAATCTTATCGATAAATTATGTCTCACTAAATAGTTATAACCGTTTGTAATCGTTATATTCATTTCGAATTACCCTGTACAATTGGAGTAACCCCCGATTAATTTTTTAGTTAGTATATACTTTACTACTACGGTAAGCAAATTTTCTTTCCGTTTTTCTGCCACATATTACAATTAATATAAACCCTGTTTTAGGTTATACACATTTTTCAGGTTCAACTTGATTGAAAAGAAAAAGAAGAAGAAGAAAAAAAAAAGAAGACGAAGATTCGCAAATTTCAAACTCAGAAATCGGCAGTCTACCGATATTCGTAACGGTCTTTGACATTTCTGAGCGCTTAAGTATGCAAATTGCAAATTTCGCTTTCTTTTTAATGCTCTGAAGCACCCAACGAGTGAGGGCGCGCCGCTATCTGAATCATAAAATAGCTTTGCTTCAGGACGAGATTAAATAATCCTCTTGGCTGCTTTTCCAAACGCATTTCTTATGTCTTTGGAGGCATTTTAAATGCTATTTAAGCAGTGGTTTACATCGTTTGCGAACGGACTACGGAAAAATATAAGTTGAGGTACAAATTACGTTTAAACCCTCTCTTGGGGAATTTTCGATTTGGAATACTAGGTTTGAGCTTGTTATTATGGAAAATTTTAAATTATTTGTACACTTTAAAAGAGGATTTAAATGTGAAATCCTAAATAAGAATTTGATTGCTTTGAGGTTTCTTGGCGCAGAAGTCATTACATCGCATAAAATTCATTCTTTCAAGCATTATAATAATTCAGTCGTCGGTATATTGCTTAATGGAACCAAACTGGAATAAAAGCGCCCTTGTTGTATCAAAAAATTATCTCTGAAACAAAAAAAAAAAAAAAAAAAAAAAACGTCAAGTACATCAATTTGTAGTCAATACAATATATATGTATGCGGTATGCATTGCTTTTTTCTGCTACTCAAATTACATACACAAATAAATGAAATCGTTGGGTTTTTCCCCCCATCCTATTGATTTTCTTCGGCCGCTCATAGCAGTGCATCGAATATATATTGAATTTATTAATAGCCTTTCATAGTCTTCTTCTTCATGAGCACAACAGCACCTTGCAGACCTTGGCTGTCTCAACCTCGCGCACTTTCCAGCGTTTTCTATCCCCCGCAACTCCCTTCCAGTTCTTTATCCTCAGAATACTCAGGTCTCTCTCCACATCATCCAGCCATCTATCTAGTTGGAGGTCTTCCTCTGGCCCGGGATCCCATAGGAATTTTAAAAGTGGATATTTTGAAGGCGCTATCTTCAGGTCTTCTCCAGATATGGCCGAGCCAACTTAACCTATTGCTACGGATAACCAGTGTTATCTGTGGTTGCCCATACAGTTTGTATAATTCAAAACTGGATCTACTTCACAAACTCCTCTCTCTGAGTGGACCAAAGATAGTTCTAAGGATCTTTCTCTTGAACATATTCAGAGAATGCTGAGTGTCCAAGTTTCACTTGCATAGAGCAGAACAGGCATAATAAGAGTTATAAATTCTTAGTTTAGTTTTTAGACTGTTAAGTTGGATCTCAGTTGTTCTTTCAGTCCAAATAAACATTTATTAGCCATTTTTATTCTGTTGTCAAGTTCCGCTTTGGATTTATTATTGTCATTAATCATTGTGCCAAGGTATTTGAAATGAATGACTTTTTCGAACGGATGGCCGTTAATACACTGAGGAAAATGTGATTTATAACTGAGAGCTGGAATTCCATAAATTTGGTTTTATCTTCGTTGATGGTAAGGCCCATATTTGTGGCAGAAGTTCCCAAAGCTTGAAAGGCCTCTCATAGTAGTGTGTCGGATATATATGGAATTTATTAAGCTTAAGCAATCGCAATATACTTAACTCCCTAGTGGCAAGTGAAATAGTGACTTGTGAACTCCCAAATAACGCGGCTTGCGACGATGATTTAATACAATTCAAAGCAAGCCAAAATCAAAATAAAATATTACGCACCTGAAAATGCAGTAAACATTTAGGTTTTGGGAATGAAATGTAGATACAGTAATTGATGAACTTAAAAAAATGATTTCCTTGCTCTTATTAGAAAATGAAGATAAATTATATAACTGTTTCGATTGAAATTAATAAAATATAACACACTTTCGTTAATTCAAAAGGTAAAAGTCAAAAAAAAAATAAATAAACTGCGAGATAAACAAAAGCATGATATTAATGAAAGTACAGAGAAATATTTATTTTATTTGCACATATATGTGTTGATTCACCAATACCAGGGCGATAATGTGATTTATAAGTTTGGTGAGAGCGTTCCATTTAACATGCTTCTATTTAATCGATTACCATTCAAAATTACGAGATACACACCAATAACTTTTAAACAGTTTTACAATAGATAATGAATCCAGGTTGAGTGAACCAGACAAAGTTAGAAATGCGCCTTGAAATACTTTTCGGTGATTCATGGATTTCGGATAAATAAGCCGCAGATACCCAATTTAGAACACTCTCTCTTATTGACTTCAATGAAGGCTGACAATGAATTAGCTGCTAATTTATACGCAAAATAACCTATGACTGACGTCTTCAGGAGAATGATCCTAAGAAAAAGAATCTCCTAATTCTCCATTACCTATTTTTACTTTCGATTTGAATCGTCGTAGCGAAAACACCTTTTTTTCTTTTATTTATCCGAAATGTACTGATTTATTTTGCAAATCCTTAATAAACAATTATATTAAGTAGTAAATACAAAGTTTTTCGTGCCTTAATTTAATACCTTCTCATTCCCTTTTTTTAGGTTCAAATTTTTCACAAAAAAAATGACTATTTGCTAAGTTTATTAATTTAATATTGTTAGATTAACGTCTCACTTTAAAGCCATTGTCAGGCGATATATGGGTTCAAACCCTGTAATTGTCAAGATCAATCGTCTATAAGGCACGCAGAGTAAAATGTTCAAATAATAGCAGTGAAAAATGCATGTGACTGGTGCTTGTAAAATGTTGCAGGTCGAGAAGACTTCTTAAAAACACAGACTTTTATTTCTTGCGACAAACAAACATTTAATACATTATAAAATGTCACATATTACACCGACAAAGACTACGAACACATGTGTAAAAAAAAAAGATTCTGAATCTACGTCTAAGTATGCGCGCACGAGTGCTTCCGCTCTTATATAGTGAAAAAATATTTGCATAAAACCGTCAAATAACATCTTGCATAAATAATTGGGAGCATCATTTTACTTCATGTGATAAATCGTTGTGAACGTGGTAATTCAACTCGCAGTGTTCGCAATTACTCACCCGGTTACTCACATCGAATCATCAACAGTTTGTGTACACGCATTTGGATGGAAAGAAAAAACCAATATGAAACGGGCACCCTATTTTTGCTAACGTCTGCCCCCCTTTCTTTTCATCCTCATGCGTGTCCACACAGTTATAGAAAAATAACCTATCCTTTGGGAAAAACAAGCACTTTGCCTCCTAAGGCATTCATTAATCAACATATTTAATACCAAAAGAATGAATTTCTTTGAATAACAGCTTAAAGATCAAACATTTCCTATCAACTTGAGGAACTGTGAAATAACAAATGTATAGCATGTTTTGAGTTACAGAAATAAACCTTACACCAATACATTACAAATTACATTTCTTATGTCTTAAAAAATTTAATATTTATATAACACACAATGGAAATACATTTACATTAATTTGCAGTTACATAAAAAATGCATACACAACATTTTTTTTTTACAACATAACTTTACTTTTACAGTAAAGTCGTATTTAATTAAAAAAAAACTTTTTAGTTCAACTTGAATCATTTCACATGATCTTGTTCAAACGAAAGTAACAAACTATTGAACTTCAATTCTTATGAAGAAATGTCCATATTACATATTAGTGAATATTTGATCTTTGAATTTTTGTAATTCAATTTTAGTTAGGGGCTTCGTGAAAACATCGGATAGATTGAATTTACTTTGTACATACTTTAAATCAAATATCTTTTGATATACCAGATCTCTCACGTCAATATGCTTTGTTCTGTGATTTTCTATAGGAGATTTTACAAATTCAATACTGGCTTGATTATCAACCATTACAACATTATCTGCTATATCTTGTGTGATAAGCTTTGATTCTTTACATTCACTTAGAATTCTACTAATCCAGACTAATTCCTTAGCTGCCTCTGTTAAAGCCACAAATTCTGCCTCCATTGTGGAGAGTGCAATCGCTTTTTGCTTAAAACACCTCCATTCAATCGGGACTTTACCTAAAAAAATTATCTGTCCTCCCATGGAAGTGCGATCATCTTTATTGTTCGCGTAGTCAGCGTCTGAATAGGCTATCAATTTCAATTCTTTAAGGTTTGAAATATACAATTTAAGTGATTGTGTATACATTCAGATGGAAAGAAAAACCCAATATGAAACGAGCATCCTATTTTTGCTAACATCCATAATAGAATTTTTTTTTGTATAAACATCATATTGTTGAATCATGATCAATTAAATCCTCTTAATCTTATCTCTTACCCTTCCCCCGGGTGGGGTACTTCGAAAGAAGGATGAGATACTTCCGGCATGGTATACCACCATTCCTCGCCACCCTGATGGGCACGCGGAGAAGTGGGGGTCTGGCTAAACCCATCATTGGCAGGACGTACTTCCTTAGGGAAGGGTTGTAGCGTGGCCGGTGATAACCCTTAGGACTTAACCACAGTTCCCGACAATTTTGCTGTTGCAGCGGTCCGGTCATTCAGTGTTTATTATCCGTGTATCTTCAGAGAAGGTCGGAGAGTCAGTGATATGACTTAATCTTATCTCTTACGATCCTTCCCAAATTTCCATACTACAGTAATGCTCTGCGCCAAAATATTATGTATAAGTAGTTATTTTTGCGTAAAAGTTTTATTCAGACAGATTCCCCGATTGATATATTCACGTTTTGAAGGAGAAAAAATTATTTTGAAAATAGAAAAATGTAATTTTAATAACAGCATATACTCATGATTTTGTAGCAAAGTATTAAATTTTGGCACTCATTTTACGTAGATTTTTATACTATCTTTCAGGAATGAATGCTTCAGTTTTGAATAATTTCAGAAAAACTGAAGAAAAAAATCTTATTTTACTTTATTTTATTGTCTTAGTCAAACCTTAACTGTACTAAACTTTTTACTGAATTTAATTTTCTGACGCCCAGATTCTCGATCGCTTCCCCACCCCTTCAAAAGATAACATGGGAAGTGTACAGTAGAATGCCGGGGTCATTTTGAGATATCATTTATGATGACCTAAACAATATCTAAAGAAAATTTAATTATTCTGAAAAATGCCGAAGTTATTTAACTAAAAAGAAATAATAAATACTGTATTTTAAAATCAGTAAAATAAAATAAAAAATGCACTGAAAATCAACTTCAGCCTTTGATCATAATCCTTACCTGTCACTAAATGCATGCATTCCTGCAGAACTGTCAAGAATTTAAATGAAAAAAAAATATCTATCATTTTATTAATGTATTTAAAAGCATATTTTTTATATTCTATGCTTCATTTTTTTATTTATAAATTATTATTATAAATGACAGGGAATCTTAAAATCAGTTTTTCTCAAGTTTATTGTCAAGTAACATCCCTGATACAGAAATGAAATTTCATTAATCGATAAAAAGATAGATAAGTTTCGAAGTTGTTAAAATAATATATTATCATCGATAATTTACAAGTATGTAAATTTTCTGTACTTTAGACTGGCAGGGAGAATTCTCTCATTACAAACATGAAATAAATCAAATTAAAGTCCACTACAACATCCATCGCATTTCGATGAATTCTTTTACAAGCTGACTGCTACACTTATTAATCATCTTCAAAACAAATCACCTTTGAAATACATTTTAACATTTACTTCAGAAAAATACCTCATCTCAATTATTGGAAAATTTTTGCTCGATATCGCATATCTAAAATGCAAATAAGCTTGCGCAAATTTTCTATAAATTAGCTTTTGAGACACATTTTAAGCATTCCAATTTTGTGATAAAATGGATTTTTCAGAACAATAAAGTGTTCAAAGCGTTAGAGAAAAGGTAAAAATGCAAAAGTAATTTACCAGTATATTTTATATTACTTAGTACATAAAAGTTGCAAATTCCAAATTTCATTTTCAGCTTCTCTTTCAGTTACCAAAAATAGACGATCTTTCTATTTCTTTGCTCATCCCATAAAATAACTTTCCATTGTGTCGGGCGATTCAATAGCGCACCGCTGCAGCATTTAAAGATGTAATTCCCTTGTCCTCGGAGACATATTAAATGATTAAATCCTTGAAAGCTAAATCGATTGAGAAAGGACAACTGGGATATGAAGAAATTAATATTGGAATAACGGTCGCATGGAGATTTTTTTTTTCAGAAATGTTGGATTATGGATTAAGGATCTAGAAAATGCAGCTTATTTATAAATAGCCAAAAATCAATTTGAATGTAAAATTTTATGTCACTATTTTATTTGTTTCCTAGTGAAATAAGCATTAAACTGACTTCATTGAGATAAACTAAGGATTTATTTTGACATTTAGAATATAGTTTAATAATGACACCACCCTGCAAAACAATATTTTTGTGACAAGATGAGGACTGCTTTTTATATCTTTGGAACACAGCACCTGTTGTCCTTTCAGGTTACTTATTGGATTACTTATATGTGCCCCATATACACGAGGCTTGATGAAATGAGACAAGGAGTAATTCTAACCACAATTTGGATGCAAAGGAAACAAATTAGCAACTGAAATATTTGTGCACTAGAACATTAATAGATTTAAAAAATGCTGCAGCAATAGTGCCACGCCCGTAAAAAATGAAAATGAAACTAAGCCCTGTAAAAATCTGTTTTACATTGAATTTGATTTTAATCATGGAAGTCTAAACACGGACCCTTTACTCGCATATTTCTTCTTCTTCATGATCATAATAGCTCCTTGCAGACCTCAACCTCGCGCACTTTCCAGCGCTTTCTATTCCCCGCAATTCTCTTCCAGTTCTTTATTCTCAAAACACTCAAGTCTCTTTCCACATCCTCCAGCCATCTAGTTAGAGGTCCTTCTCTGGCCCGGGATACCATAGGAATTTTAAAAGTGGATATTTTGAGGGCACTGTTTTCAGAGCCTCTCCAGCTAAAGATATCTTTCTCTCGAACATGTTCAGAGAACGTTGAGTGTCCAAGTTAAGAGCCCAAGTTTCACTTGCATAGAGCAGAACAGGCATAATAAGACTCCTATAAATTCTTAGTTAGTTATTCTTAAGTTGGATCTTAGTCTTTACTCGCAATACTGGTGAAAAAATAACAGAATATTTGGAAAACTATATCTCATACGCTGAGTCCCACAAACTTTTGATAGTTCCACTAAGAGTTTCTATTAACAAATGCATTAGCATGTACTGAGACTACTCAGAGAGATTCGTATCGCATCCTTAATTGTTTTGCTGCTTTTGTCTCCCTTCACCGTTAACCACTTTACATACCAGATTTCTTTTGGAATACGCAATCATCAAGCTTAAAGTTTTATCCAACTTCAATTTGGCGCAACTTATTGAATATAATAAGATTCCGACACCATATCCTGTTGTTATATCAACAATCCTATAAAGCAACACATATGGCATTTTGATTCAATAGACTGTGTCACCAATGACATGGTACCACCATCCCATACAGAAATTTGAAATAAGATATCACCAAATAAAAATGTTTTAGCAAATACAACATACGACATTCTGAATTAACAGTGATTATTTATGAAAATGACATTTTAAACATTCGGAATATTTTTAAAAATTTGTAACCTGTGTTTCGTTACGATATTCACTAAGACAGATTCTATTTAAAACATTTATAGATTTCCTTTACTCGCAGCTTCTTTACATCACATCATTCATATCATCTTCGACCAAATCCCCAACTGGTGATGTTCTAAATGAGAAAAATATAAGCTTCAAATACACTTCAACATGATTACCTCAGAGATAAAATGCAGAACCGCAAGGGATACAGCATTCATTTTCTCCGAAATATAACAGCATTCATAAGATCTCTCATGATGAAACTCGTTTCCATCATTTCGGGCTTCTTCGTCGATTCCCCCGAGTCCCTTCGGCTCCTCTCGCGATCATTCGTGGAATAGAAATACTATGTATTCGTAATGAAACTGGATAGCTTCATGATAAATTATCTCTAATTATAGTAAAGATGGATACGTGTGTGGTATCCTTCCACAGGTCAAACCTTTGACCTAAAGTTACCAATCTTAGTACACGTATACTTCGGTGGGGGGAGTGAAAATATGCATTTTTATCATCTTAATTTATTAGAAACTAACTAATTTTTTTAATGTTTTTTCGCGATTACTTCTGAAAATATTACTGCACAAATATATTTTTACATCAAATGATGAAAAAATTAATTAATCTATATTTAATGCAAAAAATATCTTTTTAATATTATCAATTTTTGGTGCCAAATTTGTATTCTATTTCTTTTTATCATTTTTCAAAAAGCATGTTTTTTAATGTATTTTCCAACAATATATTTCAGAAATTTTTTTAAAAATAAAGTTTTACCCGCACGAGCACTTTATTAGCTTTTTTAACAAACATATTGACAAAAGAAGAAATTAATTAAAAAATCAATTAACCTTTACTACACACTTAACCTTGAAAATTATGATTTTCAACAAATGTTTGCATGGAATAAAATAAAAATTAAACAGATATTTCAACCATAATAAATGTATAAAAAAGGTATCTGTGACCTGATAAAAATATCTATATTAGTAAATCAATAATTCCAAACAGAAACTATTGAATACAGTAATAAAAATTGAAAACGAACAGTTTAAAGAAAAAAAGAAGTCTCAAAGAAAAAAACAAAAGAAGAAAAAAGTGAAAAAGAGGATTTCGAACTAATATACAGATTCTAAAAAAAGAAAAATGATTTTCCTTAACTTGCGGAGACGCCTGCGGTAACTATGACGATATTTTATAATACAATATAATAAAAAAAAAATCTCGTTTTGAGCGACTTTAGGGTTATTGGGATAAGTTACGCAATTTTGAATAGCATTCAGATGACAAGGATAGCACCTGAGCTAGTAACCTGTTACTAAGCTTTCGCGCTCTTCCAGAGGGAATATCAGCTTACATCCATTCTTCGGTACAAGCGGATCTCGAATCCAACACTGAATTAGACCGCCGCCGCCCGCGATTCTCATGAAATAGAATGGATTCATTGCTCAATCTCCAAAACGTGGATGAAAAACGAGTGCAAAAGAAAGCAGTCTATCAATTACATGCATTAACTGCAATTCTGATGCTGACTATTTATTATGTTGACTGGTTAAATAATATTTTCTATATCTTCAAGCCCATTGACGTAGTGGTAGTGCTTCGCGCTCCCAGCGCACAGGTCCGAGTCTGAGCAAGGTCGACCCAGCCTTTCATCCCTTCAGTGGGTCGATAAACTGAAGACCAAGCATGGTTAGGAACTAAACACTGGGGATTCCGCGTTAGGTTGACCACCTAATCGGGACATATACCTTGCAACCCAGGGTCATCGGTCTAGTAAGCAAATATGAGCACTGTAGACCTTGACCCACATGGGCTGTTGTGCCGCTGAGTATAGTTTTAATTATTTTTATATTTTATTGTAAATCCCTTAATAACAATTATTATCAGTGAGCTCACTGATAATAATTACCAAATATTTTATGCATTTTAATGAATAGACGAACAGTCAGAAGAGAATCATTTTAAATATGGGTTGTTCCTTTCTTATTGTCACAGCGTGCCTCATATGCAGGGAAAGTAACAATAATAGGCGACAAGTTTTGAAAAACATATTTCTGTAGCTAAAATCAACTAAATTGTTGGAAAAAAAATTTTATGCATCTTTTGAGTGAAGAATGAAGCTATAAAAAAGTACTTGAAATCTTTTTGCATTTTAAAGTATAAGCATCTTTCCAAAAATTAAAATTCACCCCGGTTCCCCCTACATTTATTGGCAGAATCGAAACAAATTATTAATTACGTCATTTAATTCCTTTGAAAGTGAAAATGAAAACTAAGTTGTACTGTGAATCAGAGAACTATTTATTGAATAATCCATGTCTTTGCATTCGTTGAAGTTTAATCACTTGCCTTTCAAATTAAGTTCAAATCTTAGGAAAGAGTATGAGCTATATGACTAGCAAAAATAAGAAGTTTAAAAATAGTTTCTAAAGACCAAGTTATATAAGAAATTTAGTTGACATTTTTAACGACTATTAATCCTAAGGAAACAACTGGTCTCTATTAACGGTTAATAATAAAATAAACCTGATAAAATGAAAAAAAAATAACTCGATAAACATAGTGAATTTAGTTTTCTCGTACATCCTAACTAACTTAAAGGGAGCTCGAATCGTATAGAATAAATCATTTCACAAGTGCAGCAGCATCAAAAGAGACCTTTTAAAATGAACCCTGAATCTAACATTTCGTGAATCCTTAACTACACTTTCGTTACACGAAATGGATAATAAATATAAAAGGAAAGCTTTCTGCAGTATACAGAATGAGTAAATTGCTTACCAATTTAAAAAAACCTTAAAAGCAAAGTCCAAAACAGTTTTTCAAAACAATGTCATATACGTAGTATTTATTTAGTACAAGGCGATTATTCTTTTTTTTTTTTAAATTTATTTTCCCAAAATGGAAAGGCAATTTCGAGATGGCCAAAGAAATAACGGTCGGAGTTGATCAATATTTCCACAACTCTTTAACCAGCGATTCAAAGATGGGAAACAGAGGTTGTCAATAAAATGCTAAGAAAATATTTCTCACTAGGTTTCTACTCTCACTTAAACCATGTCTATGTTGCTATGCTAATTTTCTAAAAATTACTGCACTAATTTCTACTATTAATGTTAAATAAATTAATTTCTGAACATAATATTTCAAGCAACTACATCATCCTAAATTCGTACAACTGAATAGAAACCTGTTATGATTTTGTTATGATTTAAATAAAAAAACGGAATCAATATTTTAAATAAAATGTTTAGAACATAAAAAAAAATGTTAGAAAATTTTACATATAACGCCACCAGTTATTCGGATAGGCAATAATCTAATGTTCTCCATATTTAATTAAACAAAAGTTCTCACTATAATCAAGAAAGTGAAAGCAAACCTCTCCTGACAGAGGTTAACCATCTACATAAAAGCAAGGCGTCCCAAAAAAGCTAAAAAAAAATCCTTTAAATAAATAACTAATACTAGGTAGAGTGATTCAAAAGCCTGAAGTTGATAAAATCATTCATTCCTGAATGTATCCATTAACTAACTATAAATATAAATGCAGAATATTGCAAAAAAACCTAAGAAATACTCTGAAATGTGCAATTAAAATCTTATAGAATGATTCTGAATTTTGGATCTGCTAAAAAATTATTAATTCCTAAATTATGGAGATAGAAAGGTGCTTTTTGAGCAGAAAAGATGGAAATTATACGGAATTTTTCTATCGTTATCCTAGAATCTGTTGACAACACTGTGGACAATTTAAAACTGGATTATTTATCAGTTATCGAAGCAATATATTTATGCAAAATCAGACACTAACTGCAGTCAAATATTCAGTGTGTCTTTCTCCTTCCAAAAGCAAAACTGTAGATGAGAAACTTCAAGACATTTAGAAAAATTTGTGTATATTATGAAAATTTTATGTAATTTACTCTTTATATGTCATACTACCAAAAACCATATAATATACTGAACAATTTTCTTTCCGTTTTTATTTCTGATTTGACTAGCATGGAATCGATTGACAATATCAAAATACGATAGCATAAAGAAAGGAAATTGATTTTGAGGATATCATGTATTAAATTAGAAAAAAATGTTAAGATCCTTAATTAAATTCCTAATTTATTGTTCGTCAGAACTAACAACAGAGGCACAACATAATGATAAACAATATTCCTCACCTAAATTTGAGACATTTCGTATCTAATTTGTTTCCATATAATGGACACAAATTGAGAAATTTTTCATACATATTTTTACGGGTCGAGAAAAAAATTTTAATCATCCCGAGGCAAAGCTTTAAAATATATTTAAAAAAATCAAATATAACCATATTTAAAAAAATATGTATATTTAATGAATTTTATTTAGATAAACAACATGAAAAGTCATTACTTGAATAACCAAAAGAAATTCCTCAATAAAAACAGTTTTCATAAAAGGCTGCGCGTGATTTCAGAAAACGAAATTTTCTTTAGAAATCTCTCACAAAAACCTTAAGACGTGAAAAATATCGAACGTGGCTTTCCACTATTTTAATCGATTCACAGCAGCACGAGCGAATGACTTATTAATTACTTACCTGAAGCAAAATAGTGGGGAAGAATCTTAGATTGAAATTTTAGCAAACCTCTTAAGAAAGTCTTAAATTTTTTTAAATTCTATCTCAGGAATTGTTACAATTATGAGAACCATTTTCATCTTCGCAAAACTAAAATAAAAAAGTGATTTGAATAACTAAATTAATTGTTTGAAAGCACAGAACGCACGTGCCTATTGGCTCCCGTAATTCGCACTATTGATTCATCCTGAATCAAAATCGGTGTTTCAGAGCCTTCCAACGAATTAAAAGGAAAATCGTTTTCTTTCTGAAAAGAGGGACATTTTTTGCAAGTTCTTAATGAAAGGAGATTTCGAGGAAATGTTCCGAGTTCATGGAATTATTTTTCTAAAATTGATTTCTTTAGAATCTTTTCATCATAGTATTGGGTTTTTAGAATTCTTTAAAACCTGACATTATAGAAAGAAAACGTTTGTCTATGAAATATATTTATTCGCTCAAGAAACATGATAAAATGAAGGTGATATTCGTTCTTATACATGTATTTTATTTGTTTACCATTAAAATTTGAGTATTTTAATAATTACTTACGGTTAAGTTTTACGGTTTATGAAGTACTGCGTGCTGAGACTTATTGATGTTTATTTTCTCATAGTTTCACACTCACGTCCTACATGGCGCTTCAAAAAATTTGAAATTTACTTTAATTTTTTACCAGTTGGAGGTAAGAAGGCACTGTGAACTGCAAATTTGTAGGAAAAAAATTAGTTTCTGTTAAAGAAATAGCTCTGCTATTAATTTGCAAAAAGCGCTACACTTTTTTAATTTTTATGTAATATTTAATTTTATGCAAAATTGGTCAATTAGAAAAGTAACTTCCATTCTGAAACGAAACCATTATTTTTAAAAAACGTGCACATCGTTATTTTATTGAAAACTGAAGGAATTGTGATTAATTGAAAATTACGGAGATCATACATAAAACTAGAAATAGAGGCATATCTGGTGTATGTTGTAAGTTGAAAAAAAAAAATCGGTTTTGTAAGACAGGAAGATACAAAACATGCAGATTCATTAAATCAAGAAGTACAGCTTTTTAAAAGAAGCTTTCCATCTTTATAAACTTTGAACAAAGAAAATGAAAATGATTTTACAATTGGAAAAAATGCATTCACAATAAAGTTTGAGAGATATTTAAAATTTACAAAATCCCATTAAAAAAAGGACAAATGTGCACCCATGTAATTTGATTCATTTTATTTCTTTGCACGTAAAACAGATCTCCTTCGAACTCAACTCAGCAACTCTTTTTGTATTTAACAGAGAGAAGAAGTATACGGATAATTAGAATGATTCTTATTTGTTTTTAAAGGATATTCAGAACTTGCCAATAATTCTCAATTCTTCTTATTGTAATAGATAATTCGTCATTTTGTCGATAAATCTGAGAAGCTTAACACCTTTAAATATTATTTATCTTTAAATTATTATTATTAAATAGTGAAGAAAATACCGAAGAGGTAAACCATTAGTGAGAAATACAGTTGCCCCAAATCGCCATTTGTATGATTTAGTGCAACTCTAGATTGACGCATGGAATTCCGAAACATATTGGATAAGACATTCGTTTCCCCCGAAGTGCGTTTATAATCCCTTTCATTATGAAACACGAGTCAATAAATTCGGAAATCTTCGTGGGTTTCGGCGAATCCCAAATGACGTCTTCGTCCTCTCTCGAGATAATTCGTGGCAGGCAAAATCATACGTTCCTCATGGAACTGCGTAATAAATCGTTGCGAAATACATTTTGCAGACCGTTTTCCCATCTGAACATCTTATTTTCGATTTGTTTCAAAGATTTGAATAAATAAATGCATAATAACGAATGGTCCTTTTAAAGTATTGATCAGTATTAATCGTTCTTTTGCAGAAAATTTTGCTTATAAGAGATTGAAAATCGGAGTTATTATTTCGAGTGCACTCTGCTCATTTGGATAAATGACATTTTTATTACGTATATTACATTACATTATATATTTTATTATAAAATACTTTTATGATATATTTAATTATTTATCTATACATAGTATAAAATGAAATCACCTGAAAGTGCATCTGTATGTTTGAAAGAGAAAAACGTGAGAAATACTTAACTGATATTGGAGATATTTGTACTATTTTGTACAGATATTTATTGGGGAAGGGTTCAGTATATACGATTTTAAAAAATGTCCACCAGTGGGCACCTGTTACAAAAAAACATAAAATTTAACACGATAAATGGAATACAGAAAAAAATATTAACAATCCAAAACAAGAATTATGAGTAATAAAATGAGAAATCGGAAAACGCTGGAAGTTCCATGACGCTTCATGTGCAAAGCATCACAACTGATCAATTACTATCTGTTGTTGAGCTCACTGTCCATCCACTGGAAATGTTGCAGGTGAATGAGGGTGGTCACATGGAGCACCATTCCCTACATCTTCCTGGACACGATTAACAACTGCTGCTCTTATGCAATTTCGTCCTAATCCGTTCTTGTTTCTACAAACCGAACTTTTTTTTTCTTCTCAAACAGCGTATTGTTATTTATTCCTTTAATAATGTGGTTCGATGACAAAGTGATCAGAAACTAATCATTAAATGTTAATGTTGTTTCTCTATTCTGTTTTGGTCGTTTAGTGTGTTAAATTTGATATTTTTCTGGAAAAGGCGCCGTGGACATTTTGGAACTAAAACATTTTTTTTCGAAACTCCGTGAGTGCATCTCAAGTGTAGTCAGTCCATATATCAAATTTTGTTGCAATCCGCTCACCCGTTTGCGTTGTAGGATGCTGCTTATAGGGGAAGGAAGTTTAATTATAACCTCCATGTATTAAATAAATGAATAACTCTTCTTAATTTTAGAAACATACGATTGCGCTATCAAATATCTCAAATATAGGGTGGTTATAATTAAAGTGCAAGTGTTTGTAGGATTGTAAAAAAAAATTACTTGGAGTATGGTGAAGAAATTTGGTATATGTTATATTTACAATATGGGGAAATAAATTATACAATAAAAAAATTAGTTCAACTTTTTGTCACAGGTGGCGCTTTTTAATGACAATATTTTATACACTATATTTATAACATTTTTCTTTGTTAAAATATGAAATGCGTAATGTATAACAATGTTTGTTCAATGTGGGAATCAAATGCTGTAGACGCAAGACAGCGTGATCCCCAGCAGCGCCTAATGTTTCCTGCTGAATTTCTAGGACATGCCTAGTAATGCTGCTTCTTAAAGCAATGACGAGTTAGGTTTGGCCTTAGGTGTGTCCTTTTAAATATCCCCACAGCCAGAAATCGCAAGGTTTCAAATCAGGTGAACGAGGTGACCACGCATTTTGGAAACATCGGCTAATTATGCGATTCTCACTAAAAATTCGGTGAAGCAGTTGCGTAACACAATGAGCAATGTGAGGTGGTGCTCCATCTTGCATGAATATTGTTGATTCGAGGCAGTTTCTGTCTTGCAAAGCAGGGATTACATTACTTTCTAAAATTTAAGTGTAATTAGCGCCTGTTATGGTGCAGCGCACTAGCCCTGTTATTAGTCATTTTCTTTAAGCCATTCACAGACATCAGTTCTTTTCTCAGATCTGTAAGACGGTGATATTCTTTCAAAGCAGCACGATAATTGCTATTCTTTTGGTAATAACATTTTACTAACAGAACACGTTCTACCTTTGACAAAGTCATGTCTATAACTTAAAGATACATGATTTGTATCATCATAATGATTTTAAAATTGAAGTAGTATTCATTTTGACACAGCACAGAGTAAAAACGACGTTTTAATAATCTACAGCGCCATCTATTGCAAACAAAGTACTAATTTTTTTTTTTTTTAAATTATGAAATTCATCTCCCCATGTTGTAAATATAACATATAACAAATTTCTTCAACATACTCCAAGTAGTTTTTTTTTACAGTTCTTCAAACACTTGCACTTTAATTACAACCACCCTGTACATCAATGTTTTATCTGTTTTAAAAGAAAATTGTAATTTGAACAGGTTATTTCAGCTAAGCAGTTAACATGTTTTTCTTTAGTTTTATAGGCAATAAAAGTAGAAAAGTTGTTGAAATTTCGGACATAAATTCCCTTGCATTTTAACAGAAACCCAAAAATTATTTGAGAAGAATAAATCCTTTAAATTATTATAAAAACCAAACAAAAAATTATAGAAAGGAATTGATTATTCGTTTATTTTTTTAACCGTGTACTGAAGTCCTTTTCCATTCTTATTAAAGATAAATAATTAGAAAAGAAATACTATTTTTTTTTCTCAAAAGGTAAGCAGAAAGCAAGAATCAAGTTTCAGAATCAAGTCAGTCCATGCAGAAGTCAAGTCAAAAGTTTCAATCAATTTTCGGAAAGATAAAACTATTTTTAGCTTTAGAAACTTTGATCTAAAAATCTCAATCGTGAAAAATAAATAAGAAATAGTTAATCAAAACGCCATTTTTAATTAGTAATCCTCATATCAAATAGTAATTACCGTTTATAATAATGCGTTTAGAAATAAATGGGAATCATCATTGACGAAGGAAAGGAAAAGCAGTTTAATATTCAGCTATAAAAGAGAAAGAATCATTTCATGTTAGATTCTCTCAAACGAAGGCTCAATCTGGGCCTTCGTTTTGAAAGAATCTGTCAAATTTCTTCTAGTCCGGTATCTAAAAATTGAAGAAATAGCTTCAGAATCAAACATGCAACTTTTTTTTCAGTGATTGGGCAAGATCTTTAATAAAATACATGGGGAAAATGTTGTTGCCATACATTCGCTTTAAATCACATAGACGGCGCCACAATCAAAGTAAAGTAAAAAAAATTAATTCATGAGAATCCTATATTTCCAATTACGAAGATGTGTCAACCATTATAAAAACATCTTGCATATATTTCTCTTGCACAATATATAATGAAAAAGCAAAATAATAAAAAAATTAAGTTCGTAATTGTTTCGAATCTATTATGTATATGTAATTCTCCCAAAAAGTGGAACAAGCATTTATTTCTCTAAATATTGCAGCTAATCATATTCTTCCATTTCATTAGTGTAGGTGGGAAATTGTATGAAAAGATGTCAGAGCTTTGCAGAATAATAATAAATCAAAGTTAAGATAAAAAAACAAATAAAAGTCTTTCAAAGTTAACATAATAAAAGATTTTTAAAAATTAAATTTTTTCACGTCACCCATAGTGTAAAAGCGTCAATTAATAAAATGGTTCTCTACATTCATCAGCGAACATAAAAAATAAAACATGCAGATATATGTTTATTTCTAAATTTAGAAGGTCTTACCACAAATTTTGACGAAAAATTTATTTTAGAAATGCAATTGTATTTAATGTTGAAAATCTGTCAAATAAAAGCTTTTACCTATTTGGTACATCATTCAATCACCATGGATTGAAAAAATTTATTAATAGCGTGTACAGTTGTTCATTTTAATTGATTTATAATTGGAATTTCCACTTAATAAAGAAAAGAAATGATATAAAAGATTTTCTTTAAAAAATAAAGTGTCTCAAAAAGTAGAATTTTGAATAAGAAAACAAATTTAATTGCTAAAAGTCTAACCTTCCTTAAAAAATGGCGCATTATAATAACTAAGAAAGTGTTGAAATGGTGATTAGGTATGCTGCATTTAATCGAGATGCTGGGCTTAGTTGCAGAAGAATACAAACTTTTTCTCAATACCCGGTATCTTCCAGGAAAATGTATTCACAGGGGAAATATAGGATCCTTTCTTTTCTGGGAAAGATGAGATGTTATCAAGTAATAGAGAAATTGACTATCTAACTTATTTTTCAAAGTAGAGAACATTGCAACACTTCATTATATATTTAAAAAAAATAAAAATTCCAATTTTACCATTTTTAATTATTTTTTAAAAAGGCTTTCCATGATAGTCCATGACACAACTTTGTCTCGCACATTTTACATGCGGCCTTTCATTCTTACAAAATGGGGAAAACATAAATGAGAAAAGGAATTTGATTCACATCAAATGATATAATTGGTACTTTTCATTAAATCTCACATTTACTTAAAAACAAAATATAGGCAGTAGGCAAAGGTTCTTACTTTTCAAATATATATTCATTATTTACTATTGGATCATTAGAGAAAATATTAGCTGAACTTCATAATTTGAAAAATATATAACACTACTTGCAGAATTTACCTTTTTCTTAATTTTTTTGTTAAAGCAACAAAGGTATTTTTTCAATCCTTTTTCGTTTTTTTTTTAATTTTCGGAATTTAATGATTGATTCAATAATTTTGATTACAATACCTACAAGGGTGGTTTTTCAGGATTGTCGGCGTGAACTTTTGGTCTTTGTTTATTTGCTCTTATTCACTTAGCCCTGGGAAAAGACTTCACAGTTTCAAGGAATATCCACGCTACATTCAGACTCAGAGGACTGTGGATCAAAATCTGTATTTATGAACCTACAATGACTGAAT
>JAPMOR010117414.1:491331-514691 GCA_026543865.1 Argiope aurantia
TTATGATCCCAGCATATTCTCAAATTTCAGGTTTCGAATAAGAACTCAAATATCATTCTCGGGTTTCTTAGAGAATCAAAAATATGAACCCCCACCCACTTATTTAAATATCTGAAAGATAAGATCCATCCTCCGTTTCGATAACCTGGGTGTCTGCTCTTGTCTTCCATCTCTAGCCATCAATGTAATGAATACGAGGATAGCGATGTAAGACGATCTACCGTGATATTCAGTGCTCTGTATAAAGAGGGCATAAACCATTAAAGGATTTACGCTGATTTTGCCAGTCGGAAATTTGAGGCAAACAATCTGTTGTTACGGGATTTATAATTGACTTTATAATTTATTCGACGAAAAAACGTTTCATTCATTAAAAAAAAACTATGCTGCAATGTGAAATAATCGTTCCTGAAAGACAGCCAAAAGATTGAGTGAGAAGACTTGCAGGACCCCATGAAAGCCTTATTTATTTTGTAGGCAATAGAATGAAATTCGCAATATCTATCAGAGATTGAAAAGCTTATATATTTAAATGACATAAAAGTCTGTGTTTGAATTAAAAAGTTCGTTATAAGCAAACTTTTCGCAGATGAGTTCATTAACCCTTGACTAGGGAGCTGCGGTTTTTCAGACCACTAAGGGTGGACTTTCGGTCACCCCTATTCTATTTTTAGCTCAATCGAATGGATTGACCTTGTAGCGTCCTGTTTCGTAACCTTCAGTTTTTTTTAAAAATTTTTTTTAAATAATTCAGCTATTTCTTTGTCCCACGTCTGTAGGACCGCACCTCCTTTTTAGTGTTCTAATATCATACAAGGCTTAGCAGATGGTTCTAAAACTTGGTCCTCGAAATATGATCTAACTTGTTGATCCGCGTTATGAAGCATAGTTCCAAAGACTTTTAAATGAAGCAGAAAGTGGTTTTAGTGATGAGGATAATTGTACAGAAGATTTTTTTCGATGAATATTCGTATTCGGCTGATTCTGATATGTATATTCAAATATAATTAATTTTTCTAGTGAAAATGTAGTTTGAAAAATTTCTAAAATATATTAATAAACCAAGAGCAATATCGACAGACTTTATAGGCTGATTTTTAGACTAGTACTTAACCTGTATTCTTAAAATGCCTTCGAAAGAATCTCGTAAAAATGATGCCGATAAAAAAAAAGGGTCAATTATACCCATTGTCAATTTTTTTAATATAATTGTTGAATTTTCCATTATATTGTTTTCTATATACCTTTGTATACTGGAGAAATAAATGTGATTCAAAAAGTGAAAAGTAGTGTGCTTGTCTCCAGACAAGCACACTTTCCTCTCGCTTGTGGTATTCCGGGGTTCAGACGCATTCCGGGGTTCAGACGCAGAGCACTCAGACGCATTCGGATAATCTTCTCAAACGAGATAGGGTAGCTCTGAAGATCGATTATAATTTGAAAAGTAAAAAGTCGATCGGATGGTTTTTACACACTGATGGATTTCATTGTGCGATGATTTTTAAAATTGCCAGATGAGTAACTACAGCATGATAATTAGTTCATTGCGGAATAGATAATTGAAAAACATTTATTAAATGATTATTCAAGCATAAGCCATTTGAATAATCCGTTTTATTCTTTAATCATTCAGCAGTAGTTAACAAAACTGAAGAGTTGAAAAAAAATAAAAACATCTTTCTTTGCAGAGAATATTTCTGAATACATTTATTAATTTCCATCTACAGAATATTTTTCTATTTCTTCTCTAAGTTAAATCATTCTAAAAAACACCAAAGGAAATTAAAAGTGGGGCAAAAAAAAAAAAAAAAAGGAAAACCAAAGGAATTCAGTCTTCTAGCAGAAATTCTTCCACCCCCCCCCCCCCCCCGGAAAGCTTTCAACATTAATCCCTCAATGGAATTACGAAGATATTTTTCTTAAATAATGCACAATTTAAAAAAATAAAATTTGTGCCATTAGTCAAAATGCTCCGAGATCGAAATAAATTTTTCTTCGGACGTTTACAACAAACAGAAAGGATTAAATATTCATACATGCATTGGAAGGATTTTAAAAATGCTCCTCCGAGTTATCATCTCAATACATCTTAAAACTATATATATATATATACATTTTTTTATGTAAAAGAATCTTTTAAAAATCATTTTTAAAACCAAATAATTAATGAAGATAAGACGTTTATTAAGTTCGATGCCCGCTAATAATATACTGAAGCAAACGTTCTTATGAATAATTAAATATTCAGAATACGAAAACATTTTCTTGTACAAAAAAAAAAAAAAATTGCTTAAGCTTTAAGATTAATTGGAAGAGTGAAATTACATATTGAAATGAATGGGATGTTAAAACAGCAATTTTGAATTATAATGCGAGTTTTAATTAATCTTCCAACTTTTGAAAGGTTACAGACAGAATAATATTTATTTCCTGGAGAAAACACTCCGTGTTAAGATACTTTTGGCTAATAAAAAACTTAAGTTTTATATATTTTTTATTGAAGAGAAAGGAATTCATTAGATATTGTGTTCAAAATAATAACCTTCAGAGGTATCCTACAGCATAATTCTAATTTTTTTTTCACTTTCTCCTATACGCAGTGCACAAAAAGAAAGTAGAAGATAAATCGTAAATTAGTGTAAACTTCGAAGAAAAGAAGTAAATTTTTGTTTGCCCAAATATGATTAAAAGTACAGTGAATTTTTTTATGTATAAAAACGATTACAAAATTAACCGAAAGAGGACGCTGACACGCTATGCTGAGACGTTTGATGCAAATTAGCCTAGCAATAAAATGCTTCGTATGGATAGATACATGGATACCAAATCCAAGTGTCCGAAATACATACTTTACACAATGGATGCATGGTAAAATTCCAGAAACGTGCCGTAGTTATTAGATAGAACGCAGGAGGTTCAAGATTTCTGTAGCGATTGTGTAAGTGTCATCTTCATATGAGCTAGAAGTTAGTCTTCTGCCCTCGGGTGCTCAGGGACCTTACCCTCAAAAGTTACTGTACCCCTCTTTCCCTGGTCTTGGGTTTGAATTGGTGTTTAATTTAAGGGGGATAAGCAACAACAACGCATTTAATGAGAAGATTTTTTATAAATCTCGAAACAAATCCATCAAAGGATTAACCGTCTGTCGGGTTGTGCTTTCTTATTCATACTCTCAAATTCACGTCAAAGATCTAACTGCCTTGAGTTTCGCGTCTACTTCTTGCCATCCAGATGTTTCGCAATATGAGTGTGGGCCCCAAACAGAAATCACATGGATTAATATTTTGTAAACGAGATACCTTACAAATTCGTTATGTTATTTTCAGAGCGACACCATTTCCTGCATGTAATAAAATTACCATTTCCTGCATGTAATAAAGACTATCGAAACAATATTTTAAAGATTCGACATGCTTCCAATGTAATACATAATTATGTCAAAAATACCTCAGGAAAAAAGTAGGATAGATTTTATTCAAATTGCTTTAATTAGTGCATCTTCCAAATTCATTATTCAATGCCGTTTTAACGTGGCCTTGAATAAAGAGGATCGTGAGAGTTGTTAAATTTTGTTGTTGTAAAGAAATTACAATCAGATGCAGCGTTCCCACCAACTTCCAAGTTAGGCTCCTTGGAGCAACACCTTGGCGACTTTCTCTCTGAGCAATGGCTTGTGGAATTTTTCGTGCTTTCCGTGTGTGAACATCGCAGTTTCACATTTAATTCTTATCATATCTTGAACATGTTTTCTACCACGAGCAGTTATTTCTGCCATCAGACAACCAACAATTTTTAAAAACTTGTACAGCCTTACACTTGCAATAATGGTCGATTCCCCCGCATATGTGTGTGTGCGTATTAGCGCTCTGCAGGCTAGGCCGTTTAACACGGAAGCCCACACTTGACGCTTTGAAGGGTGGAAATGTACATATCGAAGCCCAGTTCCAACACAGATTTAAAAAAAAAAATTAATTGGAATTTGAAACTTTTCATTACAAAGCAAACTTTAAAATTTCTGTATTAATGGGCCCTTTTGGGGCCGGTGTCTGTTTTAAACAAGGATGTCAAGCAAATAACAAAAAAGATACCCTCGCTTTATATCTTCAATACCTCGTTCCAAGAAAGAAACTGGCCCCCCAAATGACCCAATAGAGTAGAACTTGCAAGGTTGAATAATTAAGTAAAGTAAGTAATTAATAGTAGTAAAAAGTAATTAAGCAGTGATAATTAATTAAATAAAGTAAGTAGTAGTAATTAAGTAAAGATTCAGAGAAACCTTGACGTTTTTCAGCGATAATTTCCGAAAATATGACGGCACGAAACTGATTGTTACAACATCTTATAATGAAAAAAATAAACTTTTCAGTTGTATCGATTATTTTGCCATATAATCTTTTTTAATTTTTAATCCCTTTTTTAAACTTCCAACAATATATTTCATATAAAATAAAAATAATAAATTAAACCTGCACGAGCACATTGTGCTCTTGCAGGAAAAAAAAGAGCAATTATCTACATATAGTCATAATGCTATAAAACTCAAATTAAATGATTAAATTCATTCTCACTGCAAAGTAAATTTAGAAGAGTGTAATTTTTAGCAGGACTCAGTATAAATTAAAATTTAACCCATTTTCCAGAAAAAAAAAAATGAATAAAAAAACTTCTGTAAGAACTTCGGTAACTTCAAAAATATCTATCTATATTATTAATTCAATAATTTTGTGTTATTTAAGGCAAATATGGTTTTGTCTATATTTTTATTAGGACCTAAAAACTAATTTTATAACCGTTAATAATAAGCATACATGTTTAATAAAAAATGGTTAGAATGAAATAAATATTTTATGTAGCTTAATTCAAAAAATATTCTGATGAATTATTTAATTTTAAATTTATTTAGAGGCGTCGATCCAATGAGCCTTATTTAATAAGATATGCCAGAAACAACAATAAAAACGGTTTCTACTTTCTTGAGACAAAAACTGATTTGAATTCTGAATCACTATTCTATATAAATGCATAATTTAAACGACGCCAGTGACCGCCTCAAAGAAAATGCACCTATCAGCGACAGTAGATTCTCCGAGACTAATTGGCTTAAAATAATGTAATTAGTAATTGTTCTAAAATAGTGTTATTCAAAGCTTCACAGCCTGGTCGGATTTGATTGCAGATGATAGAAATACCTTTTGATTTCAAATTTGGAGTACCAAGGATATTTTACTGAAATGATTGATAGGACTGATGGACTTTATAAAATTGATATTTCATATTTTTTTCAGAAGCACATTTATTAATTGACACGAAATAAATATTATTATTTAAATCATACAAGATAATTGGATAATTTTAGATAATTAATTTTCATCAGCAGAAGGGTAAAAACTACTACAAAAATTTATTCTCACTCACTTCTTCCATTAACTTTTCCCCATCTTTGCCAACGCAACTTTCATTAGAGACGGATCGCTCATTTAGACGTTGCCAGATACTACACATAAAATGCAGGCATCTCTTTCATCTGAAAACTTTGTGAAATATCAAAAAAAATTTAATAAAAAATTAAATATCATTTCGAATGTTGTAATAAAACTTTCATTTTTTGATTAGGAAATGTTTGATATATGAATTGCTGTACATATTAACCCTTTCGGGACTGTTGGCCTCTATCCTAGACAAACGCACAGGACGGAGAGTACTCGAAAGGTATCATCCTGCGCGACAGGGGTTTTACTTCGATAAACGTAGATTTGAACAAAAAATCACAAAAAATAAAAGTTTAAGTACTGTCGTCATTTTTTCTACCTTTTTAGATTAATAATTCATTCATAATTTGAGCACATACTTCCTGCACAAATCGGGTTTTCTTGCCATATTCAATCGAAACCAAGGCTTTCCGTAATAAATAGAGAAGTGCACGAAAAAACAGAACTGACGGTGAAACTCAAAAAGATTAGTTACGGCTACACAGCAACAAACAAAAAAAGAAAAAGAAAAAAATGAAGAAGAAAAGAAAAACATTCGGAGGGATATCAGAAGCGCAAATGATTTTATTAAGTGGAACGTTACACAACTGTTCTTTTTATTTACATTACTCTTCCCCCCCCCCCCCCAACCTCAATAGCTGATGAGTTAAATAACAAAGGCTGAATATGAGTAAACTGAAGGTCAGATAAAACTATATTTCAAAAGTAATAGACAGGAAGCCATCTAGTGGCGTTTAAAAATTGTTCCAGTTTAGAATGCATATGCATACCACGTCCCATGAGATCGATTTTCAGAAATGCACGGGTGGGACGTCGGCAGTGAGAGACGTTCGCTGGTGATGCATATAAGACACGCCCGTCACAAGTTAAATGCAGGCATCTCTTTCATATGAAAACTTTGAATAATATCATAAAAACGATTTAAAAAAAAATTAAAATCATATCGGAAGTTATAATGAAATTTTACTTTTTTTCAATTAGGAAATGCTTGATATATATCAATATTATTTAAACCACTAGAACGTATTTAGATAAGAAATTTGAACAATTATTTATGTGGAAACTTTGATATATATATTAGAATTATTATATTATTTATTATAATTTGATTTGATTAGATATATATTTATTATTATTATTATTATGCATTTGATAATATAATCAATATGCATTCTATTAGTAACGGCCGGAATAAGAATGCTGTGAGCCTCTGCTCTAGATATTCTTGGAGGCCACTTCTGCAATAATCATATACAATATACATTTTACCATATCTTTGTTCACAATTGTCTTTATAATTTTGATATTACTTATTTTTTATAAATGGATTAGTGAATCTGTGTGAATATTTCAATATGCATTATCAGCTACTGAGCCATTTTAATTCAAAAATTGTTGCTATATTAATTATTTAGCCTTAACTTCAATTCTCACTTTGGCATAGCATTGTGTTTGGGACCGTAAATGAAGACTATTGTGTAAATAATTGGGGGGGGGGGAGCTAATTTGGTGCTTTACCTGTGCGCCATTTTATATAGATGTGCCTCTGCATATATTTCAGTTAATAGTTTCAATAATTCAATGTGTATACTCTGTAGTCCTTATAATACAGTTGTCTGATTAGAAAGAAACCAACCTTCTTTCTGAATCTTAATGAAATAGAGATGGATATTTTTATGTAAACTGTCCTACATTTATGTGTTCAAATTTTAGAAGAAAAAGGTGTGTAAAGTAAAGATTGACTATCACAAAAACATTCCATATTTCCACAAAAATTTGTAAATATTTATTTTTAATATTCATGCAATGCTTTTCACGCATACTTTCACATATTTTCTAAATTTTATATAATTTGGCTGAAGACTTCCTTTTATAAGCAAAAATAAGCCTATAGAATTTCGAATTTTTTAAAAAAGAAACATCTTAGTAACTTCTATCTATATTTTACGGAAATTGCAAATCATGACCAACTCTGCAAAAAAAAAAAAATCGTTTTTTTAAAAGTCTAAACATTTTATTTTTTCAAATTTCTAGTTTGTACTCAAATTCTCGTGGTAATGAAACCTTCACTGTGAATCCAAGCTTATTCTATACAAGGGCAGGTCATAGAATTTTGAAAATAAGTATAAAATCGAGAAAAAACCCTGCATTTTTCTTAGCATATAGTATGTTTTTAAAACACATTAGAAAAAAATAAGCAGCATTTTCTGAAAAATATTGAATTTTAAATAATCTGTAGTTCAAAGAATTCCAATCGATTCAATTTGGGGAGATTAGCTGCATACATTTTACAACTATAAATCTCAAATCGATAAAACGGCAAACTACACACATTTGAAATTAAAGCGGACTAAAATGCTTTCTATTATAGTATTCTACAGTTGTCTTTCGTTTATATTTATAAGCAATTAAACGAATATTATAGAACTTACCTGAGAGATAATAGTTTTCAAACGTCTGTATTTGATTCTTTTATAATTTTCTAATAATAATCGAATTGCACGTACTATTTTTCTCTTTCGATAAGTACTAAAAAACTGTTATAATTTAAGTATTTTCATTTTGATGTAGAGACCGCAAGTCATTGTAATAAACTTTTTATCTAAATCGAATTAAGACCATAATAGAAAAAGAAAATTATGGTTATCAGGCATCCTAACTCAGGAACATTACTATTAATAATAATAATAAAATAAATAATTACTGTTAAAATTCTTCTATTCATAGAACTCATAATGTAAACATGGCAAAAAAAAATAGCATAGACTATTACGAAAGAACCAACGCAATAAATCTCCAAAAGATACATAAATAAAAAAGATGTTCGTATTGAGTAGTATGAGCTATCCATCATTGCTTATATTCGTTTGTTGAAAAAAAATTGTAGCTTTAAGCATTGCTAATAGGAATTGACTCATCGAACATATGACAGAAATAAAAAATAAATAAAATAAAGAATACATCTAACCAAAAAGGTAGGGGAGAGAATACAAATAAATAAATAAAATAAAAAAAATCCACCATTACCCATGAGTTATGTTTTTCTTTATTATTATTTTTTATTTTTGACCTTTAAACAAAGGAAGGATGTTGAGTCTGTGTGCGCGAGCAGCGCAACTGTCCTCAGAAAATATTTAAATTTGCATTATGTCTCGAATAAGACTATCCTAAAAGGTAAAATATTTTCGGTAATTTTTTTAATGATAAGATTAAAAATGACGTATATTGTGTATTAATGCTCTTTGCTATATGTAAGAAATGGCTTACGAAGCCACCAAAATAGAAAAGGGCTAAACTTTGATATACAGTCATTTGGCGTCTTGCGAGGTTGGCAATTTTTCGGTGGTGCTTTGTTTGGGGTTACATTGCCACCATTTTTTTCTTTTCTTTTACTACTGTTTGTTCTTTGCCGCTCTTCTGCTGTTACTAAATTTTCGCTTTTTATCCGATTTTGATATATTTTAAAATGTCTGTATCTGTTTCTTCTAAAATGGAATCTTTAAAGGATGTTATTGCCAAATACCAGTTCCTGCTGACTGAGAATACGGCCTGTAACACAACAGCGTGTTAGGTAAAGACAGTATTCCTACAAGGTTGTTCTTTGCCTTTTTATATGCCAAAAACGATTTTTGCTGGATTTTTTACAATAAAAACGCCTCGCTAAAAGGAATGTGATTTGTAAATGATGAGGATGTCAAATGGCAATGCAGAAATATGCATCTCTTTTTGTGTATGGATACCCTATTATGTATCATTCACCCGTGTGTTACTGTATTTCGTTCCATTCATACATCCTGTTCTTTTCCATTTCCCTTGATTTTTTTTACAGTCTGTGCATACTCCTGCTTACTTTCGTTATTTTCGATTAAATGTTTTGCATGCATTCTATTTTACTACATTTTTTTTATATTTCCGTTAATTTGCTGCAGGAACCTTAGAATTAGAAACACTATTGCTGCCGTTCGCACCACATTCGGCAATTTCGCTAAAATGTAGCGATAAACTATTTTTTGGCGAAAATGACTGTATATCAAAGCTGTTCCTAGAAACGGAGTTTTTATTATGATGTTGCTTTTAAAGCATATATGGGGAACTTTTAGACTAGGAAAATGTTCGTAAAAAAAGTAAAAGATATTCGAACACCTCATCTGAAATTTCGTAATATGATGTTTTAGTATTAATTTGTCTGTCTTAACTCCATCAGATACTGCATTTTTTTCTGTAATGAATTTTAGGCCATGGAATATACAGGTGAATGACCAAAAGAATATTATATCAAAATATGGGTTTTTGTCTTTTAAAATATTTAAAAAATTCTTAGATCGGCTAAGCCTATTTCATTTTCAAACTATATAGTTTTAGCCGTATCTTTTATATTTACTATTATATATATATATATATATATATATATATTCGTGTTTATGAACGCAATAATTTGTATAATGAAAATATATATTGTATATAAAAGTATGTTGTAAAATATATGTAGAAATATTTTTGAAAATGTCTTTAATTTTCAAAAGAAAAAAAATGTCTCTGTAAAGCTAAATTTTTGAATTTTAGAGTGTTTTTGTTCAATAATATGTTATAAAGTTAGTGCAGAAAAACATTTAAATTAATTCGAAATTTAATTAAAATTTTGAAAACATTTTCTTGTATGAATACCTATAGATCTACTGTAGCTAAACAGTTTTCCAGTTGGCGTTGTATGATATATCATTCAATTTGGAAATCTATAAATATTACGATCTTAGTATTTTTATGATTTTCTTTGGGATGTTGCTCTTGGTAACAAAGTAAATTTTCAGAAAACATTTTCAGAGGCTAAACATATTGGAACTGAAAGCTTTGATTGAATTTTATATATTAACAGAGAATTTTTCCAATCAAAATTCTTTTGCGATAGCAGTCTTAAATTGTCAAAAACATTTTGGCGATTTAAAATTCGGTCACGTTTTCAGAATTGTTCAGCATAAATATTGCAACAAGCCTTTTTTAAATAAAAAACTACGGTTTTTTTCCTTTTATTTGCTGTATCCTTAATAGATTTTTTGTTAAGTGAAATATTAATCTTGGGTAGTACATCAAGTAATGAATAGAAACATCTGGACGGTAACATCTTCATAATTGAAGACGAAAATTAACAATCACATTTTATTTAATTAAAAACTTTCTATTTTTTTAAATTTTAATTAAATTGTATATATATATATATATATATATTTGGTTATATATATATATATATATAACCAAATTAAAGAAACAAAACAAAGATGTTGGCAGAATTAATTAGATTGAAATATTTTAATCTTTAAAATAAAATATTTATGTTATTAAAATGCTTTTAATTAAAATGGACAATAATAAGTAGAACATTTTACATTATACTAACTTAAAATATAATAAATTTTTGGTCAGTAGTTTTTTTTTAGAACCAAAAAATTTTCATAACTTTATTTTCTTTAAATTATAAGGCATGCGAATAAGACTTAACATATTAATTAGCTTTTCTAATGTTGTGTCTAAAACTGAGCTTTGAATTAGAATCTGTATAGGCAAATTGCCGACATATTGCTATAAGAGACCACATGAAACATATTAATTAGCTTTTCTAATGTTGTGTCTAAAACTGAGCTTTGAATTAGAATCTGTACAGGCAAATTGCCGACATATTGCTATAAGTGACCACATGAAAAGAAAAAAAAACAAATTAATGTTTTCTTCTTTTATTTAAATTGACATTTATGACCTAAATTTTCTAGACATTGATGTCCTGATTATTCATATCACAATGGTGACATTTAAAATAACAAGGACACATTAACTGGGTATCAAAATAAGTAGCCTTTTTTATGAATAATTAAATTATGAAACATTCCTGTAATTTAAACCTGTCATCCGTATTATAGTGGAATATTTTCGAGATAGATTACCAAATGTTCTAAATGATGTAAATAAATAAATTAAATTTTTATAAAATCTTTCGATGCTGCTAATAATATTTAGTGAAATATTCATGATGCACGAAATTTTATAAACAAAACAGTACTGTAAAACGGAAACAAAAATTCCTTTCTTCTGCAGCCAAATTGAAGGAGTAATGGAGCTTAGAACATCATTGTTTTATATCATTTTAAATCTTTCATCGATTTTTTTTAGAAAAGTCATACAATCAATAAGCCTCATTTTTTCGAAGAGACGATTGTTATATAAAATAATGACATTCAAATGATTCACATCTTCATGAATTTTGATCGCTGAAGTGGAAACATATTTTGTTTAAAATATTAAGATGTCAAAAGCATTTTGCTAAATATCACTAATCGGTTCAGAGGCTTGTATAAAAATTTAATTTCGTATCTTTTTAGCATTGCATTTATTGATTTAACAACATAAAATATAATTCTTTTAATATAATTTAGTTAGAATTCGGAGTTTGGTTTAAAACAAAAACGTTTGATAAAATTTTTAATTTAGAAAATCAGATATGAATTAATCAGAAATTAATTTAAAATATCTTATAAGTAGTCGCAAACGATTTAAAAAAATAATATCTTTTGCTGTAATAACAGTGGATAATTCTTAATCTAAAATAAATTGTATTTCCGCAGACGATATATTTTACCCGCCTATTTATTTGAAATGGTCTGATATCATTGTATAAACTTGTCAAATGGAATATCGTTTATGCTGTTGAAAACGGACGCAACGATGGTGAAATCGAAAAGATTCCAATATAAACTATGGCGTGTTGTTAATCATTGTCGGTCTGGTGCTGTAAAATGGAGTAAAACTGGTGATTCAATAATTTTTAATTTTTTCAAATTCCAAAAAGAATTTCTTGAACCCAATGATGATTTTTGTAAAAGTAATAGTATTTCATCATTTATTAGACAGCTTAATTTATACGGGTTTCGGAAATTAATCGATTTGTCTCGTACAAATCAGACTAGTCAAGATGAAAAGGAATATGTTAATCCTTATTTTATAAAAGGTAGACCAGATTTGTTGAATCAGGTTACTAGGAAACCTTTAAACCCTCTCATGGATGTAAGTTTTTATTTTCTATTTCTAAACATAACATACATTTATTTCTCTCAACAAATCAGATGAAAAACTTTCATATAATCTTTTGTAATAATATGTACATATATTTAAAATATAGCATTAAATTTTTAGGTTTATTTCGTGCCACTCTCAAATTGTTTAAGATCAAAAACCGATATATTTATTTTATAATTATATTTTTATAATTTGAATCTAGTATAATAACTTTTAAACTATGATTTTCAAATCAATTCATCTATTTGTTGGACTTTTTTATTCATTTGGTTTTTCCTAAAAATGAAATAAGAATACTCGAGTCCAGTCCGATATTCTTTAAAAAAACAAACAATTCTGAAATAATATATTCGGAACAATTAGAAATAAAACAAACTAAAAAATATCAGTTTGTTCGTAAACCAAAGGAAACTGTGAGAAAAAAATTTAGAACAGTCGGAATAAAAATAATAACTCGTAATTCTTGATGTAGATGTGTGGGAATATCAACCGTTATTTAAAAATGAATTATTGCGTCTTAAAGGCATATTTTGAATCAATGTTAAAATCATTGAAATAGTAATTTATTTTTTCCGCTTATAACTTTTCAAATTGATAAATATATTTTTAAACTTGTGTTGAATACCTTCAGATTTTATTTTGACAAATTTAAAATATTATTGTTTAAAATAATATCAGTTACATTTATTAGTTTATCACTCAGCATTTATTCCCTATTTAAAATTAATCTACTTCACAATGTATTTTTGTTTCATCGTATAGGAAATTGATGACTTTTATTGTTGTGTGTGCATTCTATTTTTTAAAAATTGTTTGAATAATATAAAAATATTTACTTTTGAGAGCATTTTTTTATTTTCAATATTTAAAAAATGGTATATTATATATACGAATTTTTGAAAATACCCTGAATGCAAATGCAACAGTTAGGATGGCTTGTATTAAACGTGTTTCTCTCTACTTTCAGTTAAATGTTCAAGTCAAAAAAGAAGTTTTGCCTGCCGAATACTCAGCTAATCAAGAAAATATGGAATTTGAGAAGTCAAAAAATAAAAGTAATAATGTTTTAGTAAGTAAGGATTCATAATTATTTATAAATGAGCTTATTACACTAATAACCAGGTTAAATTAAATAAATGCAATTGTATTTTATTCGCAAACAGGAAACAGTAATTTTTTTAAAAAAATTCGTTATTGTATTTTCAAACAGAAAAAAATAATCGTTATTTTAGAGTTTTTTTTTTATTATTTGAAAGTTTCTAATTTAAAAAAGTCAATTCTTATGTAAAGCGGAATCAGATTTATTAATTTGATTATGTTTTCATTATCTTTAGAACATGCTCGTTTCTAATGAAAAGTGTTCGCAAACAACAACTTAAACTAGAACCATGTTTTTTCAGATTCAGGGGAAAACAGAAGCATCTCGTCGTAGCAATCGAAAACGGAAACAAAGCAAAGTAAAACACCTTTCTTAATAAAAAGTTTTTTTTATACATCCCTAAATATTATATCCAATTTTATGTTTATTAACATTTTTAAAAGTCGACATAAATACTCTAATATTAATATTGAATTTTAATTGAACTGAATATTTTAGCAAAATTATTAGTGTAAAATTCAAATAACTCCCCTACACAATTTTTGAGTTTATTTATGCTGCATCGTCACAGTTGTAATTGTTTTAAAATTGTTTAGTTTATTCATTTCATTTTTTCGCATAAATCTCGATGTTTGTTATTATTATGTTTGAGTTAAAAAAACTTTAATTAAATTTAAGAAAAAGTATAATTTTAATAAGGAAATCGAAAACGAAATTAAATGTTATCCCTTCAATTTTTGACACAAGTTATTAATTCATCTATTCATAACTGTATTATTTATAAAGACTTTTGTTTCTAATTATATCTGATTTATAATTATTATCTTACCCATGAAAATGCCTTTTCTCGACCATTTTCTCATTATTTAAATATATGAGTTGTGTATCATATTATGCATATAAAGAATAATAAAAATTTTATTGCAACATTTAAATATGCTGTAAAAAATATCTAATATTTTTTTTTATTTAACGTTTAGCCATTTTCTTTTCTTGAATTTTTAAATTTGTTTTTAAAAAAAGAGCAAAGTATTTTTTGTTTCACTCGTTCAAAAAGCACAGACACTTATTGAAAAATAGTACATTAAGTTGTATGTAATTCTGATTTTATTAAAGGATGTTTAGATTTAAATCTCGAATTATCTGATTATTGATTTAAAAATTTTGTATGCAGTAAGGTGTATATAGCTTTAACTGTTTTGAAAACAAGTCATCAAGGAAATTAAATGCTCAAGAGAATAATATCAGATCATAAATATCAAAATAAACTAATACCTTAACATTACTTTTTATATGAAATTTGTATTTTGAATTTATTTTACTGTATGCTTATTTTTTCTTTTAATTAGGAGTAGAAACTAATTTCGAATCTATGTTTCATTTTCGATATGAATCATCTGATATTATTCGGTCTAAAATCAAAATGTTTCATTATAAAATATAGCATTTGTTATTATTTTTTTTTATCTTAAGGTAACTTGAATTTCGATTTTAGTTTAATATGAACGGAAAAGATCTAGAAGAAGAAAAATCACCTGAACCACGTAAACGTGCTTGGTATGCAAGCAACATTTTCCTTCCAAATATAGATAACGATAATTCATCTTACATAACAAAAAGTATGACAGAACAAATTAATCCGGTAGGTAACATTGAATATTATATAAATCTCTAGTTTCATCTTTTTAGTTATTTCTTGTTATATTAATTAGTTTATGTATTTTTAATGCATTGTAATTACTTTAAGAACGAATTGTTAATTAGAAATAAAAAATAACATATTATGAATCTTTATCTACTTTATATTTCAATTTCATTCAATTAGGTATAATTCGACTGACTCTTATAAATGTCTATATATTTCCTTTTTATTTATCGAAAGATATTAACTAAAAGAATAATATGATAATGATTCTTTAGATAGTCATGCATTAAAAAAATTAAAAGTATCTAGTCATCATAAAAATGGCCAATATCACTTATAATTGTTATTGTGTATCTAGATGTAAATATATTTGTTATTCAGTATTATTGTCTATTCCAAAATTCAATGTAAAGCTCAATCAATTTGTTTGTTGTATACAATACTTTGTACTAAATAATAATTAAATTTGGGAAGATTCGACATTAATAATATGTGAAAGCTTAAATATATATCAGGAGGTTCGTTTTGCAATTCGTTTTATTAATTGCATTCAATTCCCACTTTTTTGGCCGAAAGAATGCATATTTTTCGGTCAAAATTGATTCTGAATGTAAATATTAATTTTAAATACCTACTACTCTTTCCCGATGTGTGTTATGTACAGGAAACACACTTAAAATAAAAAATAAAAATAATAATGTGCAAATATAACAAATGAAAACATACCACTCTAGATGCTGGCATATCTAATGAATAATCAATTAAAAAATTATGCAATATGAAATACGACGTAATCAAGGGCGATCAAAATTGCTTTCCTTTTAAAAATTTATCACCATTTTAAGTTTATAATGCCATACATGTAAAAGATGTAAAAAGTCCATTTTCATTACTATACTGTAGATAGTATCAAAAGTTATAGAAAATTTCCGAGTAACAGAATATAATAATATTTGCATACATTATGCCATCATAATTAAATAAACTTTATAAATTAAAAGAGATCTTTCCTTTTATTGAAATGTAAAAGTAAAATTGTTGGGCTTCGTTAGATATTTGATGTATTATATTACATATAATAATTTCATATATTATAATAATATCTAATATTAGAACGGATACAAAAGTTTAGTAATATCAAAAATTATAGAATTACAAATAAAAAAATAGCCAAAAACTTAATAAAAAAGAAAGAAAGAAATCATTGCAAACAGTCAAAACTGAATCCGCATTTTTTTTTCTTTCAGTTTTGCATAGAAGTAAATGTAGAAGAAGAATCAGACACACATGATTGGTTTAAAAGCAATGTATTCTCTAGAACGACAGATAATAACAATTCACCATCTATAACAAGAATGGCAACAGGACAAATCGATCCGGTACATACCATCGAATTTTATATCATTTCTTTTTTTTATATTTACTAGATCATATTGTTTTATATTTTTATTAGATTACTTTCTTCAGGGATAGAATTTTTAAAAGAAGAACAATTATTAAAACTTATTCATAACATTTTTATTTATAAATGTCAGCAGTTTTTTTTGTTATAATAATAATTATTTTTAATGTAAATGAAATGATGAATCAATCTTTTGTTCGAAAAAAAATTCTTACAGATAGTAGAGAAAAAAAATGGAATACTTACATTTTTAAGCTCATTTTAAAGTATATTAATCTATGGTTATTCATATAATTGTAATCTTACTAGCATTTTAAGTATATGTATGTTAACACAATTTTTTAAGCAGAGTCGTGGCCGAATTGAGAGAAGACACTATTAGCTTTTAAACTTCGTTTTTATTCCATCCCAGCAGGCATAATTTCTGTATACAAGAGGCGCGTGCGAACTTGCGTCCGCTCACAATGCGGCACAAAATCGAAAGTAAAGGGTAAAGGCAAAAAATATTTTTCTGGGGTTATTTATATTATGACTATCTGATAGGGATTTCTTTACACGTGTCGATTTAGGCTAGGGGGAATTTAGGTATATTTTGAAAACATTTCTATTAAACTGATAGATAATTTGTTAAATATAATTACAGTTCATGAAAAAGTGTAAAACCAAGGTACCAAAAAATATCAAATATTGCGCAGTTATCTTAAACAGGAAGTGAAAATATCGATGCTCTTAATTTATGAGTTAATATATTAAAATTACAGGAAGATGCTAAAATGAATTACCTAATCTTAAAAAGACTCATTTAATTCGTTTTACTACTTTACATGATTATTGAGAATGGATAGTCTGTATGTAGTGCAGATCAGAAAAAATATTTTTTAAATAAAAATAGATATGAAATTTTTGTATCAGACAATTCTACAAAAATCCACTGGTAAAGAGTTTATGAAAAATTTATTGGATCTTCTATCCCTAGCACCTTCCCATGAATCTTTACCTTTCTAGTTTCTGTTCCTCTCCATTGTCTCTTAATATGAATAAGTGAACAGGTTTGGAGACAGACAGACATTTTAGATTCTAATGGAATATTGGAAAGGTTAATTGAAAAGCTACTGCCTTCAACAAATGGAACTTTCATTTGTTGATTGAGATATATATAATCATAGCAATCCCAGAACTGCCTATCCTTCTGAAAACTAACCTGCATTCAGCAATTATTGAGGAAACAAAATACTGAGTAATATTTTGAAATTCTATCGTGAATAATTATTTTCAAAACTGCATTTTTTCTTTGTTGAAAGCAATGGTTTGAAAATATGAATGTCACAAAATCATTAAAAGCTATTAGTGAAATATTAGTTTTTCATAATCTTTCTTTCTGATATACTAACGAATTAAAAAAAAATATATGCGTGTATATGCAACACATTTAACAATGTGCAATATTAGATATTGCGTTGAAATTTTAATTCAAGCGAGTTTTCATATGTTTTTATAAGTAGCAATAACTCCTGAATGACAATTTAAATATAAATGATGAGGTTGAAAAATAAAATCAGGAGGGAAGAGTGTTTTTTTATCGATTTTCAGTGACAACATCTGAATTAATTTTTGACAGAAAATAAAAAAGAATCAAAAATTTTAATTTATGTAAGGAAACTAAGAATTAAACTGTCGCATTAAGTTAAAATTATTTTATCATATATATGTAAACATAATTTTTTAAGGCAGAATCGTGGTCGAAGACAGAGAAGACACTTTCGAATTTTAAACTTCGCTTTTATTTTATCCCAGGAGGCATAATTTATGTACAAACAGAAGCGATGAGCACATCAACACAGAACGAACGACACAAGAGCGATATGAGGAAAAGCTAATGAAAAATTGATCCCCGTGATTATATACTGTGAGATTTTGATAGGGATTTCACTACACGTGTCAACCCAGGTAAGGGAATTATAGGGATCTTTTAAGAGAATATGCTTGGCTTGACAATGTTTTATCCCTTCACTCTAAGTGTGGGAACTTGTCTATCTCCTGAATTTTACGTAGCTTCTGTTGCATTAATTAAATAAAAAAGGTGGAATTGGATCAGCAAATAAGAGAACGTTTTAGAATGAAGTTAATATGAGTAAATTAAGCTTAAAATTAGGAAATTAATTAAGTTTAAATTAAATTTTAGAATATCATTATATGTACACATTTGTGCATTTAAAAAAAAATTATTGTTTTTTTTTTTTTTTTTTTTTTTTACTATGAAGTAGCTCACTAATGATTGCGTCCTTAACATTTTTTCCTTTCTAAAATGTATGATTTGTTTCAGATTGGGTTCCAAATAAAAAAAGAGCAAATTGAGCAAGAAACATGCCTAACAGGAAAGGATGCAAATGCGAATGGAATAAACTATTTGGATTGGAGATATAAAAATAAATTACTCCATCAAGTTAAAGAGAGTTTCCCAGTGAGTATTAATAATGTGTAATAATCATCTACAGTGTGACTTTTACTCTCTAAAAATGAAAACAGAACTTTAAAAAATGAAATATTTATATCTCAAAGTTTTGTTTAATGATTCTTGTATCGGAAATGGAATTTTCTGATTTTAATTTTTTAAACATCCCATTCAAAATCATAATTTTTCAAAGGCAAATCAAAAGATTAAATGCTCATGGTTCAATGAAATGCTATGAATGGAAAATGAATAAAAAAAAATCAAAGTTTTTTTTTTTTTTTTTTTTTTTTTTGCATTTGGAACATCTGATATCCAGGCAAAGATTTTACGAAATAATTTATTTTTTTCTTTTTTAATATCTGATGAATATTTCGACATACAAAGAAAAACATTTACTTTGTTGTCTACATTTAATTTAGTTTTTTGAATAATAATAGACTTTCCTTTTATTTTATTATAATTTTTAAATGGCTCTACGTAGTTAATATGCAAGTATAAGAATCATTAGTTAAAAAAATGTAATTAAAAAAATCTTTATTATCAATCTTACAGTTCATTCATCATTTAATATTTTTAATGTCACACAATACAATTAAAATATAAAGATGAAAAGCTGAGCAATATAATTTGAACTTATAATAATTTAATTTGGTTTAGAAAAATAATAATGGTGAATTTTTTAGATTTTTATAATATTTGTTGACAATATTTTTTATGAATGATGAAAATAAAATAATATTTAAAATGGGTACATTTTTAGATCGCTCGTCAGATTAAAAAAGAGTTGATTGAAGATTTCAGAGATCAAGTTTCTGAGACAACGGACGTTAATGAAATGAGAAAAAAAATTAAAATATCTCCTCGATTGGAAGAAAAATATAGGGTGAGAAATTAAACTTCTTTATTTTACATTGTTTCAAATGAATTGAATTCAGCTAAAATTTTTATATCAAGGTTAAAAACAAATTCTTAAAAAAATATACAGAAAAGCTATTCTAAGCTTCGTAACAAATTCATATAATACGTTCTTTAAAGAATGAGATGCTTAGATTCTAGAAATTAAAATTATATATATTAATAGGTTAGAAATGATGTATGTATTTTCACCATATCAATTTAATTGGGGCGCTTTCTCTTCTGAAATAAATTTCTTTCCTCTAAACTTCATTTAATGTTTATTTGGTGTTCGAAAGTTTGGCTGAGAGATCTGTAATATTATGTAGCAAATACTTACTTTAAAATTTTGTTATATTCTCCAGGGCCATCCCGAAAAAAATGGTGCATGTCACAAAATTGAATTTTGATTGATAGAATTATTACTCATTAAGCATTTTTGACAACCCTGTTTTTCTCAATAAAATCGAACTTCTTAAAAAAATAATGTAGATATCAATCTGAAATTTTTTTCAGTTATTTTCTGGCTTATAAAACGCACTTAAGTGTAATTCCGAAATTTTTGCTAAATTTAAAAGAATTAAAAATATTTTTCCAAATGTGCACTTTTGGATTATGTTGTCATAACTTTTAACAGGATATTTTTTTAATATTTACATTTCTTAATTTAAAAGTTTCTATTTTAATTTTTATCTATTTTTTTAAACGAAAAATCAGAGTTACAACTTCCACCCATTCTCTCTTATGACATATCCATGTGCAAATGTGGAGGCCTGCTTCATATACCCAGCTTATCTATTTAAAACCATAAAATGGCTGTTATACATTTTTTTCTTCAAATTTCTATTAATCCATATCCATCGTCAAAGTACAATTCGATTGGATTAATAATATCAATTAACTAAAATAATTAGTGTTGTATTTTTCTTATAACTAGGTATTTCGATATACTTTTTTTCATAATTTCCATTTTCTCTTTTATATGAATTATTTCAGCTTATTCCTTAATTTGAGCTTTCACAATTCTGTCATCGTCAGAGAGAGAAATTGGGCTTGTAAAGCATTGGGATAAACTGATAAGATTCGGTTGAATGAATAAATTGTAGAATGCAAAATTCTGATATATTATCCAAAACAGAAAACAAAGAAGAAAAGAAAAATACTGAAATTGTGAATTAGTTTGAAATATGCTTTCACTCCAAATATATAATTTATTTAAAAAAATTTTTTTTAACTAAACAGACCGTAAGAACATAAGTATTTTTTTAATATTTTTATTTTTAAGCAAGTTTAAACTGATAGACATCGTGAATTTGAAAATTATTTTCTGACCAAGATTGCACACATATCCTTCTATTTTCGGGATCTTGGCTTTAAATTATTTTAATATTTGTAATGTTTCGACTATCAAAAATAAGGAAAAATATTTTAAATTTTTGTCAACATTATTAGATTTCTACTTAAAATATAATATCCATCCAATTTATCAAGTTAATAACAAATTCTTTCAATGTATTTTCCGTATTACCTTATGTTTTCCATCTGAATGTTAGCTGCTTTTTGCATTAACCTTTTATGTGACTTTTCTAAAACTTTGAACTGCTGGTTATGAATACTTATAAAGCTTCGGCGTATTTTTAGTATTTCTACAAATCTTATTTTCTCTCTTAGAATGAGTGTGTGAAATGTAGCATAATTTGTCGTTTCAGCTGGATTATAAAATCAGGAAAGAATCATCAGAACAAGACGAAGATGATGTTGAAATTTTATTCGAGACTTCTTATAAAAATATAGCTGTTTCTAACTGGGTAAGACAAATTTAATGATGAAAGCTCAGATTTATCTTTAACTTTGTAGATAAAGAAGTACTGGGTGATCCAAAAGTCAGTAGATTTTTTAAAACCTTATAAGTATTAGACTATTTACAATAAAATAATGCGGTTTGCTCAGAAATACGGGAAATTTTTTGTTTATAATGAAAAAAAAATTATTTTTTATTACTTACATGTTTGAAAGATAGCGCTAGTATTCCATGTAGAATATAATCTTATGCGCGAAATAAGCAGATGAGTTAATTGCGAATTATATTGACTCTAAGAATGTTACTTCGATGTTTCTCTAAAAAGGGCTCTTATGCAAGCAATTTTCGATGATTCAAGAAACTGAATTTAAAACGAATTTCGATAAAATTTTACTTTTAACTTTTGTGTTTAAACAAGATATTTTTCTTTATTTGTAGAACTATCTTTCCAATATGAAGAATCAACAAGTTTAGCTTTACGTTCGTATAGTACAATTCGGGATATATAAAAAAGAAAAAAGGCATTGATTCTGATTGAACCGAAGGCAATAAAAAAAAATGGAGAAACTGGGCTCATTGTAGGGTTGCCACGCCAATGAGAGAACATGGAAAACCGGAAAAACTCAAGGAATTTAAAAATTGTCTAATAAAACTGGGAAAATACAGGGGATTTTAAGTTTCATTTGAGTTAAGTTCTTCCATCTAAAAAATGTCGATATCTAAAAATTGCAAGAATAAAAGATAACAGTCATAGCTTCCAAAAACGAAACAATACCGTTCGCGATTGTGTAATACGAATCCCTTCCCCCAGCTAAATTTCATTAATTTAGTTGATTGTATGTTTGAATTATCGAATTCTCATATAAATAATTAAAAAATGATTGTTTTATGTTGATCTGTTTAGCAAAACAGTTTCATCCATTAACCTAATTCATATCATGAATTGCGAAATGCTAATGAACATATATGCATATTTCTAAGAATAAATGCTTCGCACTCTGGAGGTCAACAACGAGATTTCTATACTTATAATAAAGCTCAGTGTGTGTGTGTGTGTGTATGTTGGCACTCTACAGGCCAGACCATTCACCCTACAGCTACCAAATTTGGCCCGTGTATACCTTGGAGACTGGGAATGTGCACCTGGGGGTTATTTTTTCGAATTTTTAATTAGAAATTTATTTATTTAAAAATTAAGCTTTCTGCTATAAATTCCGAAAATATTACCGCACAAAAAAGATTTTTACATCAAGTTAAAGATCAAAAATGTATCTTTTGAATGATACCAATGTTTTAACCTTAAATTTAAATTTCTATTTTTAATGAATTTTTAAATAAATATTTTAACTATATTTTTCAACAATTTTTTTTTTTTTGTACAAAATAAAAATAAAATTTAAGCTGCACGAGCACGTTTCGTATTCATGGGAAAAAATTAGCTTTTTTCAAAGTGTTGCCATCACATTGATTATAGCTCCAATTAAAAATAAATTAAATCTTTTTGGAAATGAAATCT
>JAPMOR010117414.1:530378-546295 GCA_026543865.1 Argiope aurantia
AGTTGATCGTGGAAAATAGAAACATTCATTCATTTATTTAAAATTTGGTGTGTCCAGAATATTTATCAGAATATGATACCTTACTGCATTAAATTTAGACTTCATAATTTTTGAAATATATTTATAAGCAGGAACAAAATATTATTATTGATTTCATTTCAATTTGAATTTCCTTTTGAATTTCAATTTCCTTTTGAAAGCAAAACTAAAAACTGAATTGTTGTTTGAATTATTGTTTGAGATATTACATAAACTATGAAAAATATTTTGTAGTTAACATAAGACTTAAATACCGAGCGATTCTGTTTGCAATACTCATATTCAATAATAATAATAATTAATAAATAACAATAAAGATGATAAATAAAATAAAACGCTTGGTTTTATTAAAAATATCTTAATATTAATTGCAATTTCGTCATTTACATTTTTAATTAAAGTTGAAGTTTTACCGGAAATGGCAACAAATTAGCAAAATATATATAGTAAATTGAACGAAACGATCTAAACAATATAAGTTTGGTATGACTATCAAAATTTGAAGATTAAAAATGTTTTTTTTGAGAATCCTTTAAGAGACCAGTTACTTAAAATATTTAATTGAAAATTGTAGCGAGCGGTAATACTGGCGAACCCGCTGGTCGCCAAAGGCGCCTAGTATATATATATATATATATATATATATAATATGCATGTAAGTACAGATTGAAAGCAATAAAGCGGATTTCCTGCTATTTGTAAAATAGCTGCTATGCTAAGCTATTACCCCATTTGCATCATAAACGCATTTATGAGCATAATTTTCATAATCATATAACCAAAGCGCTTGTATGCGCGCTAGTTTTATGCGCATAAGAACATAACGTTAGAGCTCATAGCAACAGTGCGCAGTTTGTGGAGAGTCATGATTCCAAAGTGAGATCAAATTCCATGTTATGCGACAATTTCATGAATTTTACAAAACCCAAAAAATCTGGACATTATTCGTTTAAACAGTTAACAATATTTTCAAACCTGTTCATAAAAACACAAAAATACGCGTCTTCAAGCAAAAATAGTGGTAATAATAATAATAATTGAACAAAATAAATAAAAGCATCAAGATTTATTGGCCAATATTTTTTAATACCTCTTGAAATAACTTCCACTCAGCAGGTTGGTAAATGATGTGTAATTTGCTAATCACAAAAAAGGAGAATGAATTAAATGTGATAAATGACGTGTAGTTATATTCAAATTTTCAGACATCATTTTATGAGGTGAAAAACTATTAAATTTAATTTTTCACATTACTTTGATTGTGTAACTTTATTGAACTAAATAAAATTATGAATACTTTGAATAATCAATTTGAAATATTTTTATAGTTATAGAATTTTAAACAAAAATTGTTTCGTGATATGGGCCAATTTCGAATGATACAAATGGGTTAATAAAAGCTATATGATATCATAAGCTATGAAAGCATAAATTGCTATTATATCATTGCTTAAAGAGGAATAACAACAATTTGAAAAATAATGTCATGAAAGTTACCAATTAGTCAAACTTCAACCTTTAAATCGCTTTCTGTCGAGTATATAAATTTCCAGTGAAGAACCCCAATGACATTTTATTTCTTTTTAAATTTTTGAAAAATATAACTTATATTTTTATTGGGTTTACCTATTTTTCTGTTTCCTTAATAACAATCAGTACCGTCATCAAACATCTGGCGTCATAATTCGATCAAAGGGTATGATTGTCTCTGAGGCGATCAGAGAAATATTTAGATAAGACAGACATTATTTCTTTTCTGAAAAGTGTTCTAATATTAATAAAAGATGTTATTTTGTTATATGATGATACGTTTTTCAACAGATTGCCAAGCAAGTACCCACTCTGGTGTCAGGCAGTCTTTCATCATCTAAGGCTGCTATTGGCGACAAAGCTCCGGTCAAGTTCTTGACTCCTCGGCGGATTGAGCAACCAAACCCTGAAGGACTAAAAATCATTTTAAAACCATTTTCAGCTCTAAAACTAGGAACATCGAAGCAACTGGAAGGCAATCAGTCAATAACTGATGCCAGTCTGAAATTAAAAGTCAGAATTTTTGATGAAGAGGATGATCCCTTTTTCATTCACGAGGAGGCAAAAAACATAGTGCTGACCCAAGCCATCGGTATTTCAGGGAGACATGATGGAATATCACATTTTTGATTCGATGTACGAAAAATAACATGCAGGTGCTTGAAAAATTCGGAGCGATTTAACAACTGAGAAACGAATGATGATAAGAGGCAGAAAAAAATTGGAAATAAAATCGAATTTCTTTTTTTGACACAATATGAGATAAAATTTATTCGTTACTAGGTTTCCAGTTTATAGGATGGTTATGATTAAAGTTCCACTTTGAAAGTTTCATAAATGGAAAACTACTGGGCCAAATGTTATCAAATTTGGTACTAGATTAAAGAATATCATGGGAATTACTTTCCCACCAAAAATAAGTTCAAAAACTCACCACAAGAAGGGGGAAATTGCGTTGTATGCAATATTGTTAAGTAAAATAGGACTTAGACATCGCTTTAAAATGTGTTTAATCGTTTCTGAAACGTGTTACAAACCACGTTCAATGTGGCTTCCATCATGTTATGTTTTGAAACGACGTCTTCAAGTCCTATTTTTTTTAACAATATTGCATACAGCGCCATTTCGCACCTGATGATTAGTTTTTGAACTTTTTTTTGACAGAAAAGAAATTCCTGAGACCTCCTTTAAGTTATTACTAAATTTGTAAACATTTGGTCCAGTAGTTTTCCATTAATGAAAATTTCAAAGTGGAACTTTAATCATAAGCATCCTATAAACTGGAAACTTTGTAACGAATAAATTTTATCTGGTGTCAAAAGAAGAAATTCGATTTCATTTCCAATTTTTTTTCTGCAAAAACGAACCTCTTATCATCATTCGTTTCTCAGTTGTTGCACGTTTTCGTTCATTTTTGCTTATTTCAAACTCCATTGTCCCCTTAAAGGAATTAAAATAAAGTTAAAAATTGGTTACATATAGTTTGAATGTAATTAAGTGCTTTGTAAAACAATAAATGTTGATTCAAAAATTTACATTTGAGATCTTCATAATCAAAAGCATTTGTATATTTTAAATTTTATAAAATAATCTTCTCTTTATAATTTATGATTAAATTGAAAACTTTAAATTTCACATTAGCTTTAAAAAAATGTAGAGTATTTCTCAGTGGAAAACATCATATTTATATCTATACATTTTTTAGTCATTTTCCATATAGTAAATTTTAAATATTTTCTTTTATTCATCTTGAAAAATTACTGAAATGACTGTTTTAAAAGCATCGTATTAATAAACCTTTGTTTCATCAAGTACTTCGGCTTCTCTGTTTATTTTCTAATTGATGCTAACTTTCTGTTTGCAGAGAAAACCAAAATAAAGTTTGCTTTCAAAAAATGAATATGATATAGATATATATAGAATAGTCTCTGAAATATAGTGTAACATTTTTGTATCTGCATACGATTTTTTATTGAACTGAATAATCTGATTTTTCATTGGACTGCATATACGAGATTTTGAAATTTCGCTTTAGTTTTTATCAGCAAAACAGTTTTTTGCCATGTTTGTTTCATCTAATACGATTAATCTGCTTTGTAAGAACTTTGCAATTAAATGCATCTACTTTGCTTCAGGTGTTTTTATTTTCCTTGTTACATAACAACCTATTACATTTGACATTGCTTGCTATGAAAATGTTATTTTTTGTTTTTGTTTTTTAATCAAAGAAATCACCTATTTATTTAAGTAAGCAAAAATGTTCACTGAAGCCTTCTTTTTCTTCAATATATTCTTTTGGGTGGGGATTTTGAAATATAGGGATGAGAAGCTACTAAATAAAAACTGGCAATCATTATCTTTACTCCAAATATCTGACGATGAAGAGGAGTCGTCTGTACCCTTTCTAATTGGATGTTAAGGGTGAGCAAGATTGATTCTTTTTAGCCATGCCTCAATATTGGTGAGCAAGATTTGAAATATATTATACCAAAGATAATATTATCGCATGTTAATTAGCTGGTGATGGTCACATAGCGTATATATCATGTGCGAGAAAGTTAAAATGTACTTCACACTACCATTAAACGGGATGCTGAAATTGAAGTAAATAATTTCTAAAAAAATTAGATCAGGATTTACACTGTCTTTTAAAACTCCTTGAAGTTTTCTTCGTTGCACTCAGGTTCCCGGAAATTGTGTCGATTCGGAGATCGAAAACAAATAAATAAATAAAATACTATTCTAAAAATGTTTCCTTCAGATGACATTATTATACTCAATTTTCAGAAAAAAATAAAGAAGTGAACATTAATTTTGAAATTTTGTTTTAATTATTAAATCTGACCACATTACCTGATGACCGTTACGATCGGGGATTTTTTTTTTTTTTTTTTTTTTTTTTTTTTTTTTTTTTTTTTGCGTTTTTCAAAAACCGATCGGCACTAAGTATTTTTCTTTTCTTTTTCAAATTTTATTTTCACCAACTTTTATACCATCTGAAACGTAGAACAACATTTTTTGAAATGGTCAAATAGAAAAACACTTATAGTCACTTTTCGACAATGTTGTGTGTTTTGAAGAGAATGGATTTTTTGAAAAGTAATGCAGATATCAAACTAAAATTTTTACTAGGCATTTCCTTTTGTTTAACTTATTTTTAAACAGAATTGCAAATTTCCATTTAAGTTGATAAAAAATTATTTTTCCGAAATGTAAACCTTTTCAGAAAATATTTCCTGTTATAATTAATCTATTTTGATATTCAACAGCTCATTGTATAGACCTCTTTAATATCTACAGTTCTTCATTTCTCCACTCATATTTATAGCCTTTCATTTAAAAGAAAGAGGGGCGATTTATGACTTTTCTCCTTTGTTCGTGAACATTAAAAAGAATACAATTCTTCTTGCATTTACTTAATTTTTGTGTATACTGTCATTTTATTTGATACTATAAATAACTTATCCTCCCCTCCATAAAATGAATGGAAATCTAATCTAGGTGTGTTAGTTTCGAAGGTTAATCACCATTTCTCCAATAGGCCTTAGGTGATGCCTGAGGCGCTAGGCTCATCTACATTTTTGCTTTTTTACTGCTTCTTTAAAAGATTTTGCCCTTTGTTGTGATGTGATAGCTGAAATCTTTATACCTTTGCATATTGAAATAGCACAAAACTTGACAAACAAAATAAGAATATTTTCCGCGAAATGGAGATGCACTTAAAACAATAAAATGTATTCGTCATGAATCAGTCTGAAACATAATTATCGATTTTCAGCGTAGAAATAATAAACAAATATCAATACTTTTTATTTATTAATTTAGTCCCTATTTATGTATATATTTTTCATAAACAAAAAATTTCCAAATTTGCCCGAGGTGCCCCGAAAGGAGAATAAACGCGGATCTTAAACTGGAAAACTAAAAGAAGGTTTGAATGCTATGAGGAGGGATTCAAAAATAATGTCAGTGTTGATTGCATGGCACAGTCTTGGGGTGGGGGGAAACCCTTTTATATAAATCGTGCGATGTAGAAAAGAAAATTATCCCCCCCCCTCATAATAATAAAAAAAAGGTGTTAATTTCACTACCAGTATAAAGTATATTTTTCATGAAGTATTCTGACATTAAGGACCATTTAGAAAAACATGAAGGGATGTTAAAATATTTCATCTAACACCGTAAAAATCATGACTTAATTTATATAAAATTATAAACAATGATTTATTTAAATTGTATGTAAACATTTTCAGATGTTAAGTTCTATTTGAACATATTGCATATTTCAGTTTATAATATCTTGGGTCCAAATAAACTTAACGGGTAATTCTTTTAACCTAAATGTTATTTATTTATTAAATGTTTATAAAATTGAAAGACTGGTTTGAAAAAGACCCTTGTTTTCAAAAATATCCTAAAATTAGTAAAAGTTTCTTTGTCATCACAATTAATGCTTTTAAACCTATTGTTGTTGACACAAAAGAGATTATCTTCTTCGAGTCCATCTTACGCCCAGGTCGAATAATCTTAGTTTACAGTAACTTTAAGAAAATTTCTCATAAATAGAAAGTACCTTTTTAAATATGCTTATCTTGTGAATGTAACTTTACATAACAATTCTGCCTCATTTTCCAGGACACCTGTTCAACGCCGCCTTTTCTCAAGCTCATTATCTGAGAAGAATTCTTTAAAAAAAAAGCTATTTACTCTTCTCACAGCTCTCGGAGCTTCTTAATTCCAAGAAGCACGTGATTAATCCCTAGAATCAAAAGCAGGATTCAGAAAAGGGCAAGACCGCGTTTCGCTGGTTGAGACTAGTAACGAAGATCAGCAGAATGCGAGAGTGAAATGAATGTATAAATAAATAATGATTGTCTTTTGAACAGGCCCTGCCGAGTATGCAGAACTGAAATACATTCATGAAGGCCGATACTTTAAAAAAATTAAGAGCTTGGTGGATTTCTCCTTACGTTCTCCGATACTAATAACACATTTTCACCCTATTTCAATTTTTAATAATAGGATTTTGTCTCATTTGGGATTAAAATTGAAGTGAAAAATTAGATGTCGGAATATATACATAAAAGATGTCTCTAGTAGTATGCTGGAAAGTTTTTTAAGATAATGAATCTTGTGTTGAATTTTTAAAGTAAGTTCTGCTGAAATACATTTTCTTTTGATAGCATATTTCTTGAGTGAGTTTTCAACAGGCTTTTATTAGTGTATTGAAATGCAGAAAATAATATTTTTATCAAAAAAGAAATATACCAAATCGAAATTTAGATATTCTAAACACAGTGGAATTTGCGCACATATTTTTTAACTTGAAATGAATTTTATCACTTTTCTTGCTGTATTTATTATATCCTTTCGTTTGAGCAATGAGTTTGACCCTTCATGCTTTTACGATTTTCATAATGGAAACTGGGTACCGATACTAACTTGTTTTCGAACATATTGTTAAAAACCTGTAATGTTGTTTTCCAGCACGGTTATTTCAAACACTGGAAAGACAGTTTTATGATCAGCTCTGTTGGACGCTGATCGGGTGCCGCGTCAGTAATCCCTGCATTTTTTTTTTTTATCGAAGAGCATAACATTTTTATGAAACGCGTGTCTCGTCCAAACTTATTATTTCGCCTATAAATCCGCACTGCTTCGGCAGCAATTTTCCCGTCCAGATAAAACAGCTTTAGCTGTTCTCCTAGTTATTTACCTTGTAAGTATCATCCTTTTGGCATGCCCGATCGCTTTACTGAAGAAATAATCCTTTCATACCGCTTATTGAAATGTCGAGTCCATCTCTTCACGACTTTCTTGAAAAAGGTGACAAGTTTCACTCGCTAGAAATTATCGTGAGTAGATGCTTTGTATGAAAAGTTATCTGTATATAAAAGTTTTATTTTATGAAAGATAAACGTAAGTTTCTAAATCACTTCCTCCTCTTGAATCTAAGAGAATTAAATAAACCGACTGAGCTGTGATGATTAAAAATAAATTGCGATTTAGATAGTTGAAGTTTTTTTTTTACATTGTGCTCCTACTGTTTTCTCTTTCGAAGTGCATCTTTCGTCTGCACTCTATATTATTATTGATCCATCATAATAATCTTTACAAATGCTTTCGGCACTCGATTTTCGTCATACATTTATCGTTCCAAGATCATTCATAGTTTCTGATTATGCTGATCGATTTATGTATCCAAACAATGGATGTTAACACTAGGAAATTTGAAATTTTTCACTATTATTATTACCGACGAAGCTGTATTCTTTTAAATCAACTCAAACCAAGCTCGTACCTTCTGTTGTTGTTTTTACTTATCCCCCTTGGACTGAACTCCAATTTAAACCAAGTCCAAGAGGGATGCTGTAGCTATTAAAGGTAAAGACTCCTGTGCACCGGAGGGCGGAAGTCTGACGTTAGCTCGTATGAAGATGACACACACACACTCGCTTGCAGTTAGCCTTTTTACAAGGGAGCTCTTTCACACGCCTCACAAATAGGACACAGGATAAAGAACAACCATGATCGAACTAGGATTCGAACCTGGGACGCCCACAAGAAAGACGCGCTACCCCTAGGCCAGGACGCCGGGCCCATGTCTTCTAAGGACACTATATAAAATTTCCTTAATATTAGTTAGCATATAGGGTTCATACATCGGAGAATTTTTTTATGATAGTAGATATTATATAATCTGTAGATTTTGTGCGTGTGTGTGTGGGTACCGGCTTACAATATATATATAAAAATTCCAATCAACATACTTATAAAAGTCGTATAATACGCGAAAGATCTTCGCTTGTATAAAAAATAACCTAAACCACGTTTTATTTTGAAATTTTTATAGCTATTCGAGGAGCAGGTGTCTTCATTTCACCTTCATAATGTCTGTAAATTCCTACCTGCTTCCTCACATCAGTAACAAGGAATTACATAGCTGCAAATCCACGGAACAGAGTAGCCATAAGCTATTAGCATTAATTTAAATCAAGGGTTCTCTCGGCAGTGTAAACATTGATATTTAATACTCGCTTTAAGCTTATTCCGTTCGCAGGGTTCTTGTTTGCATCATTCTGTTGCACTCATTAATCCAATTTAATAACACTGAATTCGATTCCGATTTGAGATAATTGCGAAATATGACAGCTGCGAGCATGCTTTGCTTCCACGGTCTGATGTGCCACATCACTGGACTGATCATTATTCGGAATGGAAATCTAAATTGGATAAATTTATTTACGGGTACCTCTGAATGATGAACCAGTTTCAAGTATATTACCAGTGAAACAAACGAATGAAACATTGCTTGTGATTATTGGAAATATGATAAATTTGTGGGTGCACTAATTGTGTATCTTGTGTGTGTGGTGTTGCCTCACTCTTTCTTTGAATTTAAGAAATGAGCGGTCATATTGTAAAATGGTGCGTTTTGTACATCTTACTGACAAATACTTAGCATCCCAGTTGTCCGCAGAAGCCAGGGTGTCCTGATGGTAAGATCTCGGCTTCGGAATTAGAGGGTTTCATGTTCGATACCCGATTCCACCGAAGAACCGTCGTGTATGTGGGTCTGTTGCACGTTTAAAACGCCGGGAAAAAACGTTCCTCCTGCTGGGGTGGCGTGGAAGTTTGGAGATGGGGTGCAAGTTCAGGTGTCGTCCTCTTCATCTGATCGTGGTTCAAAATTCCGAGGTCCGTCCCAAAATAATCCCATTTGTCCCCCTTCCGACTAATTATTTCAACATTTGTTACATGCCAGCAATTTTGATTTCACTTCCAGCTAAATTTTGTTCCTCTGAAACATACATGCGAATATGCAAAGTGGGGGACAGTGAAGAAGTTAGTTGAAAATTTGACGCAAAACTACATTTCCTTGGGTAAATTCTTAATTTCCTACAATTAGCCTTTTGCAGTTTCACGGAACAGATTTCACACAGACAAAGTGCGTCCAAATTTCATACATACCTACAGATTTGGTATTAAGATTTCATACCAAATTTCATGTTCAAAATTTTGTCTATTATGTTCACCAAAAGACATGCTTTCAAAAGTAGCTTTCTTGCACTGTAGGAGATCTATAACATTAAAATTTTTCAGAATCTCGAAGAATATATGACGATTCGAATTTTACTCTTCTTCTCTTGTGTCCCATAAGTTTCTTTCCTATTTCTAATGTGAAATGAATACTCAATATTAACTGTTTAAGATATTATTTATTTTGCTATATAAGAAACCCTTTTGCTCTATTACCTTCTTCCCTCTCTCAGGAAGCCTCATTCTGTCTTCTTTCCAAAATGGTTGTGTTTTCGACAAGAAATAGTCCACGATGTGTGAGGACAGAAAGAAGTAATAATCAGAGGGAGCGATATATGGAGAGTAGGCAGAATCGGTAAAACATCCCAATCAATTTGTAAGAGCTTCTCTTTAACGACTATTGCAATAGGTGGGGTCGCGTTGTCATGATGAAAAACAGCGCCTCGTCGGTTCATTCATTCTGGCCATTTTGTTTGTTATGGCAGCTTTCTAATTGATCCAGTTGACGACAATATTTCGTAGATTTTATTGTTTCACCTTGAGGCAAGAGCTCGTAGAAAATGACGCCTTTCTAATCCCACAAAATGGACACATTAACTTTTTTGGGCTGTAGTAGAGCTCTAGTACGACTGAAACGGATGCCATAGACGGCTAATAGATAAGCCTGCATGCTTGCGCAATCAGAGCCAGATAAGGACATTCATAGCGCGATGGAAACTTTTGAGACACCCTTATTCGGTTTATTCGAGAAGGTAAAATCATGTACTCGTAGAACAAATAGGTACAATTTATAACTTCAATATCAGGGTAAGTATTGGCATTAAAACATACTAAATATAAAAAAAATGATTGCACGCCCTATTTCTTTGAATCAGTAAAATGTAGTTGCATTAATATCTTTTTTAAGATATTGCCTGCCATTTATCGGGTGCATTTATTTCTGTCTATTATTTACGCTTATTCTCAGTTGATTCGAATGAATGTCCGGGGAAATATTATGGCATTAGGGGCAAGTTTAGGTATTTTATGAACGTAGGTAACGCACATTTGAGACCTTTTAAGGAACTGGTCAATATAGTGACACATTTCAAAACATTCTTTTAAACAAATCAATCTGACTTTAATATATTTTATTTTATTAATTTTTGGAAAATTTATTCTATTTTATTTATTGTGATGCAAGACTGTGCGGTAACGACGCCTCTACAAAATAATACCGAATATGATTTTAGGCATTTAAAGATACTGCAATAACTAAATAAATGTAATGAAATTTATAAAAATATGACCAATTTATACTTGATGAAGTATTGATATTATTTCAATATTTTATCATTTATTAAATTTGCGAAAAGAGCAAATTTCTTTATTTGCGAGTTAGGAAAATAAAAATTGTTTAATCTGTGGCTTCCTTTCGCTTAGCAATCCCAGCTAGCTGCTTAGTCGAAAATCCGTCATCGAATACCATCCTGTGTCTTATAAATTTAAGATCACCAAAAACATTTATTATTTTACATTTTCATTCAAGAATAATATTATCCAGAAATAAAACAACAAAAAGTAATTACGACGAACTAATTTATTTATTGTTGATTCAATGAAATTATTATTATTATTGTTATTTTGCTTAATTCAAAAAAAGAAATTCGTTTCGGCAAAGGTTAGTTTTCACGAAATTCGAAAACAGATTACTGGCTCTGTCGTGAAGGAAACGATTCTTCTTTTTTTTCATCCCAACCAATCCCAGCCTTTTAGTGATCGTCGAGTTTTTGTTTCCCGATTGGCTCTCATTTGTCTGCTTCCGGTTTCTCCGTTCCTTTCCGGTCATGAATCTTTCGTGATTCTTTCTTCCTGTTTTTTTTTTTTTCTCTTTTTTGTTTGTCGACGAGATTCCGACTGAATAAAAGGCTGTTTTGATAATAAACTATACGGAAATAATACCATAATAGTTTTGTGTGTAATTGAAGTATTGAAGTGCCAAAAGCATTTTATAATTTTAAATAGATATCCTTTCTGTTAACGGAAAAATATGAAAAGGTAATTTTTTTTTCTTTACTATTCCCATTACAAGATAGCTCATTAAGAAACAAAGGTAAAAAAATGCAATCAATTTCCTTGAAAATTGAACAAAGAGAATTTTTAAAATATGGAGGTCTTTTAACAAATTGCTATGCCCGGTGACATATGCGTAGAGAAAAACAGAATTTCTTTTACATCTAATCTGGACAAAAGACGTTGACGTGGCATAGAATTAAAAGTGAATCACCAGGTCTCTGACACCAATCAAGGAAGTTATGTGAGCAGGAATAGACAAAAACGTGTCTGTTGCAAACAATATTCTGTTCTTATAGTAATTGAACAAATATATATAAATAAATTATATTCCTCTGAACAGGCTGGAAGACAAAGGTAGATTCCTTATCTCAAATTTATAGTTTTGAAATTCCTTTCAATATTTAGACAAAAGCAATGCAATATTACATGTGGTACAACCATAGATATTGATTTTGTTGCTATTGCATAATTTCTAATTTATTGAAAAATAAATAATATTAAAGCAATATCCAAATATAGGCTTAGAAATTTTATATTACTAAAACGCATTGAAGTTTTAAGCAAATGCCAAAAGTTTGTATACGTCGGCAAGAACTTATATTCGCATATATATATATATATATGTGTGTGTGTGTGTGTGTGCATTGTATAGAAACATTGTAATAGGTAGTTTCATTATAAAGAAACTGTTAATATTCCAATTGTTCTGGAATGGTTTGCTTACCTATAAGGAAATTACCTGAAAACGTGCAAATCGTTGCAGGATACTAAGTCTATAATAATAGTATTTGTTACAAGAATGCAGCTAATCAATTTTAGAAACTTATCGAACGTGATAAATACAACAGAAGAGTTAGTTTATTTTCTATGAATGCTTTAACAAGCGTTATTTGATGTAATTTGGACGGTATTTAAATGATCACACGAGCTTAAAACCTTAAACTTTTTTCAAAATTCAAATGAAGGGAATTGAATTTTAATTTAATGATTGTTCGATGAATAATTCCAAATGAATTTTCCCCAAAGGAAATTTTCCATCAGTTTCGAAATTTCTATTCGAAAAGACAGATCTTATTCAGCAATGATATTTTATATAGTAGGATGATAATTTAAGTTTTCAGTATCTGAATTGCATGAAATCCAATGTATGAATCAGCATTCAGTCCTGTAAAGAAGAGGTTTCCAACTCGAAAATAATACTGCGAATTGCAGAAAACACAAAAGATAAGAAATTAAAAAAGTGGGTTCTCCAAAGTTTATCGGAAAAATTTGGCGAATCCGAAAGAAGAGTATCAAGAGCACTGTGTTAAAGGAAAAAAAATGCCTTTCACTTTTACATAACTTGAGAAAGGACACAATCATCTTGTGCATTGTTAACAAATTTTACATTAATGATGCAGCTTGTGGCATGAAATTGCATTCGGTCTTTATTTGAATCTCATTTAATAAAGCTGAATTCCATGAAACGGGCTAAAAGATCTAACTGAAATGATCTCTTATTCGAATAGATGAACAAATTATTTCAAAGCGGTTTTCGTTTATTAGGATTAAAACTAATTCTATTGTTAAAAAATGGAATAATTCTTAAAGGTAAAGATAAATCTTACAAATATTTAGATGATTAAAATCGTTTGGCTCTAACACTAAATTATCAACATCCTCATAAAAATGTGTTTGCACCAAGAGTTTAATCATGGAGAGATAGGACAAAAGGAAGCACAATACTTAAAAAAGAGTAAACAAGGGATATTGCAGGGAATAAAATTTGGGAGCCACTACTCTCAAGTAGGCAATCAAAGCGAGCCACATTAAAATGTATGATTCAACACAGGATTGAAGCAGTATATGAAGTACTCAGATCTTCTTAATCTTTAAATATTTACGAGTTAGTGAAGAAAGAAGCAGCGTGAAATTCGATAGATAATCCAAGTAATTATATTTTTCATGACATCATGGGACTTGATCATATATATAATAAACATATTAATCATATAATAATAATATAAGGTTCATATATATGATAAACAGAATAAACCATCAAATATAAATAGTTTAATACCTATCATAATTTGATGCTTATAAATACGTCATTGAAGGAATATTAAACATCAAGCAAACGAAACCATTCAAACTAAACAGAACCAATATTTTCTATGAATTAGCTAGCTAACTAAGGCGGCTAGTTATAAAATATATTACAAAAGGAAATGTAATCTTAAATCTGAGCAGAAGACTACTGCTTATGGCGCGCCCCCTACATCGGCATAGAGTGGTTTGTTTTCCTTTCCACTCTTCCTACTCACCCTTTTGAAGATGTTGGGTCAGCGGAGTTTAGTTTAGTTATATAAACGTCCCGTTTTAAAGCAACAGTAGGGCTATTCCGGGAGGGACCTCGTAATTTTGAACAGCGGTCAGATGACGAGGAAGAAACCTGAGCTGGCATTCCCTTCACCTTACCATACCACACCAAAAGGAGGACATTTAGCCCGGACGAATTTAACATGCACCAGGCCCTCTTACGCGACGGTTCTTAGGTGGAATCGGGTTACGAACCTGAAACCCTCTGGTTCCTAAGCCGAGGACCTTACCACCAGGATATTTTGCGGCCCACAGGATTGGCACAAGCCGGATTACTGAGAGCTTCAGCAGAATTTGTACTTAAATGCAAGTATTATTTGATCATTTTTTCAAAATATATTTTATTTACTCTAAAATATACTGTCTTCATCAGGAAAATATTCGTTTATTGCTCAGGTGATTAAGGAGAATAATGTCCATAACATTTTAAATTATGAGTTTTAGACATTTTAAAAAAATAAGATTTCAGCAACATTTTTTGGCCCATCAAACTCCAAGTTTATTCTTCACCTACATGAAATTATTTTTAACGATCCTCTTTTATGTATCTTATTCTTCATGAGCATGACAGCCCCTTGCAGACCTTGGCTGCCTCAGCAACGCTTTATTTTCTGGCGCTTTCTATCCCCCGTAACTCCCTTCCAGTTCTTTATCCTCAGATCAATCAGATCTTTTTCCAAATCATCCAGGCATCCAGTTGGAGGTCTTCCTCTGACCTGGGATCTCATAGGACTTTTAAAAGTGGATATTTTGAGGGCGCTGTTTTCAGAGCTTCTCCAGATATGGCCGAGCCATCTTGACCCATTGCTGTGGATAAGCAGTATTATTTGTGGTTGCCTATAAAGTTTGTATAATTCAAAATTGAATCTAGTTCGCCAACATCCTTTCTCTGAGTGGGCCGAAGATAGTTCTAAGGATCTTTCTCTCGAACATATTTAGAGAACATTGAGTGTTCAAGTTAAGAGTCCAAGTTTCACTCGCATATAGGCATAATTAGAGTCTTATAAATTATTAGTTTAGTTTTTCGACTGATTAAGTTGGATCTTATAGAAGGCCTTGGCGCATTATATTTTAAACTATCTCTTCTCACCTTGGTTTGTTTTACAATTCAAACCACCATTTTTTTAAAAACAGAGCACTTTAGAAGCAGGGAAGGAAACTTATTTGGTGATTTGATTTGCTCCTTAACTGAATAGTAACTTTTAAAAATTATTTTAAATTGTCCAGATGCTAATTTTAGACTTTTTGGTAAATAATTTTATCATGTACTTTTTATGTTATGCTGAATAATGTTCATAATATTTTAAATTCTTAATTTTAGACATTTAAAAAATATAGTTTTTTTTTTCTTTTTGCATCCAACTCCAAATTTATTCTTCACCTCCATGAAATTATCTTGCACGTTCCTCTTGCATATGTACGCAACGAAGAAAATGGTTCTGCAACTCCGCCAAAGTAAAATGAAATATTTATCCGAATTCCTATCGCCATGCAGTGCTGCAACAAAACAACCGAGTCAGACTCCAAATGCTTCAAACCTACTAAAGTGTGGAGCAGGGTCGGAGGAGGAGGGGGTAGTTGTTCAGCGCTTTATTCATGCGCCTTTCGCGGACCTGAATGAGAGTTGGAAAAGTTGGTAAACGAAGCACGAAACGTCCCTGAGAGATTTTGGGGCTGACTCCTCTGCTCGCTATTGACAAATTTCATTCTCAGTGGAGGCAGATGGCAAATATTTCGCAAGTTCCTTTGAGTGATCATTCCCCTTGTTTCTCATCCAGTTTCAGTTTTCTCGGGAAACAAGAGTATGAAGGGAAATTTTAGTTTGTTTCTTCTTATATTTAGTAATCAGTAATATGCTTGTCTATAAATCAAGAATAAGTCGAAATCTAAAATAT
>JAPMOR010117414.1:546305-574293 GCA_026543865.1 Argiope aurantia
AGTCGAAATCTAAAATATCCTTTCAATAAGGGATTTTTTAAAAAAATAGGATGGGTTTTTCCCCCGGGCCATTGCCTTTTCCTCTTTAAATATTTCTTATTTCATTTTATATTTTGCACACACTTTATGCGCATAAAATAAAAAGAAATTCATATAATCTTATGATTTTAATTTTAGTTAGAGAAGAGAAGCAAAGATTATAGGACAACACAGTGTAGCCGATGTATTCGAAGTTATCTTCCAAAAATGGAATTATAAATATTGAACACTATCGAAATTGTTATCATAAATATGGAAACATAGTAGCATAGTAATATTTTACGATTTATTTGTCAGTATCAATATTTTTTTAAAAATTTCTTCAGTAACAGTTACAAAAACGGGTAGAGAAAATCTGGATTTAGAATATACTAAAAAAAAATTTTATTTATAAAAATCGTATAAAAATTGTATTGTAACTCATATTAGCTTTTTTTTTTTAACTTTCAAAATGTTTTTTTGCATATTTACATGCTCCAAAATTCTTGAAAAAGTCTTTACAAAATAAAAATTTCTATAGATTTGTAAATAAAAATATAACTAAAATTTTGGCAACATCTTTCTTAGAGAGTACTTACTACTTAAGAAATAACAAGCAACTTCTTTGGGTTTCAGGTTCATCTTAAGCAAAATCTCACTAAAGTGTGCAGCATATAGTCCTATCTTCTACTCCACGTTTTTAGAACATAACTACCACACTCAACTTCCGAAATTTCATTAGAATGAAGAATTCCCCTCCCACTACGAAATGTTTCGAAGGGAGTTGAAAAATGAGCTTCTTGCCGTATTTAATTCATTTACAACAAAGTACGGAAAAAGCGACGCTTTTTCAAACACGGGAAAATGTTTTTCTATGTCATTATAGCGCAGTACATCACGCTCATTTCTTTAATGTTTTCAATTTGCTAGCTAATCTACTAAATGGAACAAAAATAGAACACACGAATGCAGTTTGCCTCGCAATTTTCCGAGCTCGAATATTCTACTCGTTTGGAAAGTTTGTCTGCGTTGCCAGCAGGATGGCAAAAATTATGTATAAATCTTTTAAACTTTAATTTCCTTTTATTTCTCGGATAATGTGTTTTACAATAAAGTAGAGTTGTTATTAGAAGTTCTTTCTGAAAAACAGTCGTTTTAATTGCATTCGTTTTCTTCTTCCGTGTTTTGTTATTTATGTACTGAATTCAGCTTGTTTGTTACTGTATAGTTTGTTTTTATAAGAAAAGGGAAAGAGGGGAAATAAAGGTAATAAAAGTAAAATAGCACTTATTTCCAGTTGTGAAAAATGTTACAAAATAACCTCCCTTTTTGTCGCATGTTTTTTGTTCTTTCAGGCTGTTAATTCATTCAGTTAAAGGTATTATAATTTTTAAAAATATTTCATTTTTTTGGTATTTAAGTTAATACACCTCTTTTCTCTTGCTTTTTTGTTCATGTTTTTCGAACTTGTTTTTGTTTCCCTTTCATACAAGTAAAGCAATCGCTACCCTGAAACCAGTTGGAGTCAAATCAATGATATTGTTGCGATCTCTATCTGTTTAAATAGATCTATATCTGTTAAATATCTGTTAAAACTACTTTATTCCTGAACCAATAGCTAATTTCTAAATCGTTAGAGATAAGTGTGCTTCAAATGTACTCAATAATTAATTTTTATATTGCTTCAGTCAATAATAAAATATTGCGTAATTTCTGTACAGGTTATCAGTTTCATTAGTCACTTTTAACAAGATATTCTTAGAACAAAATTAAAAAAGTTTCATTCTTCTACAAAAACTGAACAAGTTGTGATGTTTCGAATACACTTAATTGCAGAAGACATTTTCTTCAGGCAGCCGTTAAAGAAAAATTATGCAATCCAGTATTTCATAAACTTATCAGATTAGGTCTTAGGAATTTTTTTTAACTTTAAAGTGCCGAGAGTATTTCACTTAATACTAACCACCTTTGGCAAGAAGCTATTTCGAGAAGATTAATATTTTTTAAAACATCAATTAAATATTTTATGTAAATTTGTCTTAATGGACTCTTCAGCAAATTATTTTCAAGTTTCAAATTCTCTTAAACATAAAATTCGTGTTATTTATGAAGCCTTATGCAGCTCTATTTCCTGTGCTAAATAAGAGAAAAAAATTTTCTCCGATTTTCTATAATTTATATTTAAAATTTGAACTTTAATTTAGGAACATCGGAAATTAAATTTTATTTGTAAGATTAAAAAAATTAATAGCTTTCCTTAAAAAAATACCCCTTCCAAATACAGGAAAGTAAGCCGAATCTTCATATCTTTGTTAATAACAATGGAAGGAAAAACCAGGATAAATAATTTGTAACAACTATCAAAGTGATTTGAATTTCTTTTCAACAATGAAGTGAATATTTTTTAAAAAGATATTGGAAATAGGAAAAAAATCATAAGGCAACATTAATGGTATTAGATTTAAAATTTGTTTTCATATTATAATATTTAACGTTGAAAAAAAAACATTAACATGAAAACTTAATATATAATAAATGAAATTCTAAACAAATTTTTTTAATAATCGTACCAGTATGCACATGTTTTAAAATAAAATGTCTGCCAAATTTAATAGCTCTATGTCTAACGGTGTGTCCTGTAAAGGGCCAGCACACACATATTCTACTATATTATTAATAGGTATCTACAGTTGCGACATTTTCAAAAATATGCATGTGCTGTATACATAAAACTACTTACATTTATTTTTCCTTTATCCCAAAAATGAGCGCCAGTTTTAACAGAAGCAGTTTCAGATTTGTAACCAGCCCATGCAATTACATTACAATCAGTGAAATGCCCTTTAAGTTCAAAAACTCATACTTATATTTTTACAATGAGTATATAGCACATGATGCTTAGAAAGCTTAGTAACCTTTTCAAAAAATGTCTTGAAAAGACATTTGATGAGAAATGATAATTGAATGTGTCTCATGTTCGATCTTTCGGAAAATTTCTGATTAATTTGCTTATATCAGGTGCCCCCAAAAAGAAAGAGCAGCTGTTTAATAAAGACCTCGGAAATGGTTATTACTTCGTTTAAAAAAAGAGGATTGGGCATTATAGATTATGAAATATTTATGTGATTTCTACTAAAGCTTGCAAAAGGCCCGAATGGATGCGACAGACAGGTACGGTGAAAGGCACCTTATGCCGAATTCGCATAAGTAAGAGTCTAATTTCATACACACACACATGCAAACTTTAATCAATATTGGGCAAGAACACGCCTGTTTGGGAGAAAAATATGTAAAAAAGAATATAATTTTTATATATATAATGCAAAATTAATACAGGAGTCCATAAATTTAACATAAAATTCGAAATTGAACTGTTACGCTCTTTTGAAATCTGCCTTTGTTATGTGTTTCCCATCAAATGTCTGTACAGCAGGCTTATGATATCATTATTCCTTGCCTTATAATTAGAGTGCATTCTTCATTAGAATTAGTATTTCTTTTTCTGTCCTTTGCACTTCTGCTTTACAGCGGCGACTTGCTCAAGCATCTTTATGGGTCACCACTCTGATATACAGGATGATCATCAATAAACTTTCCTTATAAACATCATTCTACAACGCAAATATGTGAACGGATTGCAAAGAAATTTGGTATCTGAAAATAACAGCACTTCACTATGCATTTCTAATGGGGGAATTTTCATCAGAGTTCCCCTGCAACAAACATGTTATCGATCTCGGAATTTGTTGTTTCATATATGAATGATCATAGCCTCTAGGTCATCTGAGATTGTTTACTTCTTATTTCTCAATTTCCAGACATACTGCGAATTAAAACTTTGGCAGAAACTTCATTCTCGCCAACTGGACCTTTTACGCCAATTATTCAACTACAATTTCGCCATTTCGCAAGCAAAACTAACAAATCAGGACGCCGCTCCATCATTATTGGATAAGTATAATTTAAAATAATATTCTGTTTACTTTTAATTGCATTATATCATCCACACAATTATACTACTTGTTTGTTGTAAAAAGATGTAGCACATCAAAGTTCATTGGCATGAATAAATTAATACTATTTATTCTAGCTGCCTTCGGCGATTTTATTAATGCTATTAATAGAGTCCTGTTAAAAATTTTTGATGAAATAAATCTTATCAATTCAAAAAAAGTATTCTGATTGCTCCATAATGTCAAAACATTCTTATTTCTTAACCATACTTACGAAGTGGTAAATATAATTGAGAAATCGGCGCAGCTGTTGAAACTGGGAGTCACTCTTTACGTTTTGTGATATTTCGAAAAGGGAAGCAGAGAGGACAGCCGTATCTATGGGTTATATGAAATACAAATTGCCGAAATCGATACATTCGAATATTTTATTTAATGGTTGTGATTCAATAATTCTGCAAAGACACAGAAAATGTAGACAGAGTTTTCTCACGTAAATTTACAATTATTATTATTAGCGTTAGGTGTCAGCGACCATAAAGCGGAATAAATATTTAAGTTAAAGATCCACTGTTCATCTCTCTATTTCATTAAATGTTGAAACTTTACCTTGTTAATTGAGTTACCATAATTTTTTTCTTGTTCGTATGTTTTCAAATGATTTTAACTTTAATTCTTGTTATCTTTTTAATCTGTTCTTAAATTATTGCAGTTATTTATCCTTTTGATAACAATAATTTCAAATGTTCAAATGAAAGCAATTTTAGAAAGTAGGAAATTACGTTCTTATGTTTTTGTATTGCAATAACATTTATGTAATTATTTAGATATGAAGCTAAAAAAGGATTAGCAGAATATATTTATAGCAAACTTTGAAGGAAAAAAAATTTAAAACGTGCGATTATGTAAGTATATTTGAATACTCTTATATGAATAATTTATACTTATTTCACATTTCATAAAATAACATAAATTTTATTCCCATTAGTTTGAGTTATTTTTATTTTTCTCTATTATCCTCTATTGAGTTATTTATATTTCTCTACTATCTCTTATCCTTTCCATATTATTATGAAATTTTCCTACACAGTCCAATCAGATCGAAAACCTTATCATGCTTATGAAGTTTCATAAGACTTTCGCTTTTTAATTGCGCATCTCCAATATCAACAAATATTTTATTTGCATTTTTAATAGAAGTAAAATTTTAATTATTATTCTAATTAAGAAATATGTTTTCTAGGTTCATCAAATCTGCTCAAAAAGAGAAGGTATATATAATTCTTTATATGTAGTATAAGATTCAATTATACATATGTATCATATGCATATAAGTATGTGTGGATTTTCAGAAATTTCAAATTATTCAAGCATGACAAATATTGTAAAGTTCAAATAGATTTTGTTTATAAATGACTTTGTGACAAAATGATTTATTCTTGAGTCATAGTTCAAGGATATAAACTATGACTTTTTTCATGTAAAATGTTGTAAATGTAATGTTTCAATCTATTTGCTTGTGAATGTAATATCTCAAAGTAAAAACTCTACCGGAGTTCATCTCAAATGCATTAATTAAATGGATGTTCTGTTTTTATTGCATAAAAATAATTTAAAATAGTACTTTCTGTTGGTTGTTGTTGCTTATCTCCCTTGGATTGAACACCGATTTAAACCAAGACAAGAGATTCGGGAAAGAGGGATGCAGTAACTTCTGAGGGTAAAGACCCCTGAGGACTCGAGGGCAGAAGTTTATCTTCCAGCTCATATGAAGAACTCACACACTTGCTTACACAACCCTTTTTTACAGGGGCTCTTTCACACACGTCACAGACAGAACACAGGGCGAACCAAGACTCGAACCCCTGATCAGGGGGCAGAAGCGCTACCCATAACCGAGGACGTCAGCACTTTTTGTTGGTGTGAAAGAATGTAACTCAAATTTGGTTCACATTACTAAATGAATGTTATGAATGTAGAACGTGAACAGTTGGTTGTCGAAATTTGAGAGTAGCATTTTAAAATGAAACGAGAGGAAAAACTCAAAACCCGTCTTGTCGCTCGTTGTTTTCAGAAAAGCGATGGAATCTTCTATCCAGGTATTATTATAATACGATATTAAAACTGATATAAATGCTGCCCTTTCAAGAAAATTTGTATTTTTACTTTATGAATGAGATAAATAGTATTCTTGAATGGAAATCCGAGTAGAATGGTTTGAGTCAGGCAAAAGATAGGACAAGACGGAAGTGTTTCCTTATCTAATGTGTGCAGCTTTCTCGTCAAAAATGAGCTACAAAACATTGGCTGCAATCATTTAAACAGCTTTCTTGTGAATTCAATAGTTTCGAGCAAAAAGAAAAAAAAGAGAGAATGGTAATAATTTGAGGATTCGATTTTCTCTCTTTCTCTCTGCAGGAGTTTTAAGCACGAGGTAATATTTCTATCGGATTAGGTATGGATTTTGGGGCTCCATTTAGTGCATATTTTAAAGTTGCTCTTTTAAAGACTAGTCAATTTTGTTTCACATGTAAACAATTTAATTAATATGTCAGTGATTTATTTTAGTTTAATAATTTTTATTTTAGTAGCTATGAGAAAATATGTATAAAAACATATCTCAGAGAAATGTTAATTTTAAAAAAAATTAACGATGATTAAAAGTTGATAATTTTTTTACTCCCAAATAAGAACTCTAATTATTATGATAAATAATAAACTTCAAACAAATATAACAAATTGTATTGAAGAGCCTGTCAAATGGAATGAAATAAAAAGATCTAATAAATGATTGATATTCTAATACATTATAATTAAGTAAATAATAATATTTTATTTAAAAATAGAATAATTTATTTATAGTCGATAATTAAAGCCTAAAATATCATTTTCAAATAATTATTTTACCAGTTTTACTACTCCGAACAACGCGATAATAATATTTATTGAAAAAAAAAACTGCCTTCTCTGCCGCACTCAGTTCAACGGCATTTGGGATCTGCTTAATCGAAATCACGTGATATGCATTAAATGTGCGCGAATTAGTGAAAATATTTTCATACCTTCAAAAACTACAATTATATTTAACTATACATAATGGCTATTTTCTTTATTTTAAGAGTGTTATGCTATTCATTTTTGTGATATCACTAGATTAAATATACAATTTCTAATCACCAAATAAATACATTTATTGAAATAATCAATAGAATCATGTGCAACTTTTATCTATATCTATACTTATAATAAAGCTCAATGTGTGTGTGTGTGTGTGTGTGTGTGTGTTGGTGCTCTACAGGCCAGACCAATCAACCTACAACTACCATATTTGGCACGTGTATACCTTGGAGGCCGGGAATGTTCACCTGGGGGTTATTTTTTCGAATTTTTAATTAGACTTTTATTTATTTAAAAATGAAGCGAAATTTTGGCGTGTTTCTGCTATAAATTCAGAAAATATTAGCGCACAAAAAAGATTTTTACATGAAGTTAAAGATCAAAAATTTATCTCTTAAATGATACCAATGTTTTAATCTTAAAATTAAATTTCTATTTGTAATGAATTTTTAAATAAATATTTTAACTATATTATTCAACAATTTTTTTCGTAAAAAATAAAAATAAAATTTAAGCTGCACGAGCACGTTTCGCATTCATGGGGGAAAATTAGCTTTTTTCAAAATGTTGCCATAACATTGATTAAAGCTCTAACTGAAAATAAATTAAATCTTTTTGGAAATGAAATCTGCAAAAATATAATTTTCGGCACGTGTCTGTAGGAAATGAAACAAATATGAAATATTATTTTTTCTAAAAAATAAATTCAAGAAAAATTATTTTATGATCTTTTACACTCTCTGTATTATTAATCCAATAAATCATTTTTATTTTAAGGTAAGTTTTGTTTAATATGAACAGGATATCCATTCAAATCAAGGCTACCGGCTGGTCGTCAAAGGCAGCTAGTAGATTAATAAAACATTATCTATTTCAAAAATATTTTTTTACAAAGAATTTGATATTTTACAGATTGTGGATGCTTCGGTTTTATCCATCAAATAAATATGATATTTTATATTTCACATTCGGTTCATTTTTTGTCTAGATAAATGATTCAGATGGTCGCTGATAAACTTTGAAAAATTATTTTAGGATACATTCGGGTATGCATTTCGTAAGACGGCTGATTCAGCTATGATTCAGGATGTAAAAGCACCTGCAGCCATTAATTTATTTTTCAACTGTTTTGTAGAATTTATTTAAATGTCTATTTAATAGTGAGCTAATTAACATTAATGATTGCAATTTGTATCAAATTCATGCTTGATAAATAAATGTAAAAAATAACTGAAATTAAATTTCATATTTTTTAGAAAGTCATTATGAAAAAAAGTGAATGTCCCAACGCTCTTCAACAATCAAATGTGAGAGTCTAAACAATAAACCTCACTGGTCAGCTGCAAAATATTCACCGGTTATTTTTCCCATCATAATTTTGTTCTAATATGCATATGTTGCATTTTTTTTCTTTCATATTTTAGAATTTATTTCTCTGTTATTCATAGCTATTTTATAATTAATATCATTGAATGGAAAAACCAGACTGTCGCTGAAGGCAGCTATTTTCTGATAAGCAATATATATTAGCTCAAAAATATTGTACATATTATTGAGGTAATTCCAATCTGTGGCTAGCTAGGATATAGGCATGAAAATATATGATAAAGGAATGTGAAAAGGAGGGAATGGCATTCTGGGAGACGGATTTATGTGAAATCGTACAATTCGTTTCGCTTTCCCTGCGGTTGGCTCATTTCTAACTCAGTACCAAAACGTATTTCTCTCTGTTGGCATAGTAACTACTTTTTTAGTTTTTCACATACGAAGTGTTCAAAGAAAAGGTATTGTGATCATCAAAAGATTCGAAGTTGAGATGTTGGCGAATCTTTTAGAACTGTCCGAATCCGAAAAATTACACTTTTGAAATTAAGTCTGTCTATGAACGAGAGAATTAAAAAAAACCCGCTTAGAACTAAATGGATGAAATCTGGCGTATGAACATAAAACTACATTTGTATAGCTCAAATTTTGGAAGAAATCCATTCGGGAAATATGTTTGTTCAAGTGCATGTGAACACGATATCTACAGAGTGTAAAGATCTAAATAGATAAAATTTGGTGCACAGGTTTAGCACACAAATGTAGATACAAATCAAATTCGCCATTTTTTTATGTCTGTCATTTTTTACTTCTTAATCACAAAGAATCTCATGATCGATCCAGTAAAAATGCCGGATTTATACCAAATATCTATATTTCGTTACTATTATTCACCTATGCGATGCAAAGCCTTCATAGATGCACAATTTTAAGCAGGGGTACCTTTATTCGAGTGCAGGCGAGAAGGGTTTGATGAGATCCGTCCCACTAGTTTGATAAAAATGAAAACGGTTTTTACCAAAATGGACACTATTTTATCTTTGGAGCTATTTTCTATTTCAAATGATTAATTTCCTGACAATGCTTTCGAACCTTTATAAACTCTCTCCTAAGAAAGAAGAAATATCTTGAAAATAAAATTACAATACCTCATTAAAAACACTAGAACGTCGATTGGACACCCAAGCCTCTTTAGTTTGTTTTCCTTCTCGCATTTTAGCAGGAAATTTGAAAAATTTTCGTGAGTTTTTTTTAATGGTGATTACACAGAAAATATTTTGTGGTTCTAGGTTAATTAGGAGCGATTTTACAATTAAATGCACCATTGAAGGTCCGCAAAAGCTGTCGTGAGTAGATACCATTAGTAAAACAAACTTCCCTAAGTACTAGCGCACAATTGTTTGATCTTGAATGCAATGGTATTGGTTCACATCGAAAATGAATCACTTATTCTGAAATTGTTGTGTCTAAATGTTTCGTTACACAGCATTTGATTATCTGCTCATAAAAAAAAATTATTCATTCGATTTTCGAATCTTGTGCAGAGCAAATTTCCTGAAACAGTGGCTCTACTGAACAGTAGTCCTGCAATTATTTAGTTATTACAATTATTTTATATATTTTATATCGTGGGGTCGAAACGACGCCGGCGGAGGTTTAATTGTAATCGAAATCCCGGACGTTCTAGGGTTAAACTTTTAGATGTTTGTAAAAGATTGGAGTGAACTATATATTCGATACTCTAAAGGATACTCAAAAGTGGCATTTGTTTTCCTTTGAGACTCAAAAGTGGCATTTTTTTAAAATTTAATACATTAATGCATAAACTTCTAAGATAAAATTCCTTTAAAACGTTAGTCAACCCTTCATCTCCTGGAGCTCGCTAAGAGCTGTTTTTAGCTACATTTATAACATAGAAATCCAGCAGGGCTTCTTTTTAAAAGATCCAGTGAAATAACAATAACTGCGGAGTGATATCTCACCAGAAAGAATAAAGGGAGGGTAGAAAGCGTTTATTTCTTGCAGCTGCTACTCTAAGTTCAGTTTGTTGAACACTCCAAGAAAGTTCTTCTCTCAATGAGTAGGTAATTCCTGAAACTAACTCTTCTTTGTGTGGCTCTTCGAAATAAAATGCATTACGTTCTCCTCTTCGAAAGCATTAGTCTTCGATTGGCTTCCTCAAAAAAAAAAAAAAAAAAAAAAAAAGATAAAGCTCAGTAAAAGATGGTTGTTTTAAAAGTGTATACTAAAACCTTAAGAAAATTATCACCGAAAGATCCAATTCATCAGAGCCGGCCTTCTCTATGAAGGGGCCCGGGTGCAATAAATTAATTAATTACTTCAGAAAAATTACAATTTTTTACAATTTCTTTTTCGATGTTTAGTGCATTTATGCGTTATGCACACACGCTTGACCGAAGACAGTTCTTTATTAATATTAATTTGTTGCATTTCAACAATTAGCATTTCTTTAAAAAGTAGTAAGCAGTGGAGAATGATCCATCTTCAGCATTTTTAGTAAAAACCCCTTTGTGTTGTACAGGTCTGGTTTTAACAAAAAATATTTTAAATTATCAGTTATAACGCTGGTCATAGACCTGAATCACCTGTATGCACCTGATAATATTTTTTACTGTCAGTTTTGTTGTTATTTTCTGATTGAATAAATATTTGTATAAACATCTGGTTCTTCAAAGATTTTCACAGTTTTTACACTTTCATTGCAAGTTTATGCGGATTTTCTTCGCCACTTCAAGCTTGAATTGTAACTTTTGAAATTGAAGCAATTTCATTGCCAGAGTTACACTGTAGACATGAAAATGGATCTACTTGTGACTTTTTGAAATTTAACTTTTCTTCTTTTTCCCCCTACTAATTTTCTTTTTTGAAACCGAATCTTTACACCCAGATGGATACTTCCTTGGCATGGATATGATTAGATCTAAAAATATTAAACATTTTATAATACAAATTATCAATTATATTTTACTATTTATAATACAAGTAATATTTGCAATTTCACCCAGCAGGTGAAGTAAATGACGGTACTTTATAATATGTTGTGCACTTGCACTAGATTGTAATATATATGTAAACTTCGTATATTTCACAACCCACCGATTGTTCCAGTTAAATTTCTTCCTCTTTTCCTTCCATTTCGTTATTGTCATTCAGAACAATACTTTAGTTCTTAATCATATTGTGGGCCCCTTCATTGCGGGGTCCCAATGCGTAGCAGCCGCTGCAGCTCCCAGATGACCGCCCTGTATTTAATCAAATTATTAAAAGTTTTAATCATTTAAATGCAAAATTAATATTAATATGGATATTTGAAAATTATCTTATATTTATTTTCTAACCAGCTGTTAGACTCAAATCCAGGAAAATCACATACCAATATAATTTATTTATAGGGTTTGTCGGTTTTTCAAACCCGGTTTTAAGAAACCAGTTTTTAAAATTAATTTGCCACATTTGAAAACCGGTTTTCCGGTATGACTGGATATTACTCTTCTTCAAAAAAATAAACAAATATATTGAATTTTATCGGTTGGGACCGATTCGTCTAGCAACTGAAAGCTTAGGGCGACGAGATGAAAATTTATTAACAAGTGAAGGTATATTTGAATTTCTGTTAAATGAACCGAATAATTTAAACACTGTAATGAGTTGGAAATTATTATATGCTTTGGAAGAATGAATTCAAGAAAGAAGACAAGTAGAATTAGCAACTCGTTTGCTGTATTTGCAAAATCCATGAAACATTTGGAGTTCAGCGAAGAAATTTAGTGTACTTTCTTTAGTTTCAAAAACCAAAATTATTCAGTTATCAGCAAAGATATTATCTAGAATATTTTCTAATTCTTAAGTGGAAACCGATTCTGATGAAGAGAAGAAACGACTCATCAGAGAAATGCTTTTCGGAAAGAAGCCGTGGAAAAATCAATTCATAAGTTTCTTGAAGGCCCTGAAGAAAAACTTACAAATCCAAAGACAATGAAAGCTGAATTTTCATTATTTGAGGCAACACATAAAAGATAAAAAATCTTAGATTTGTTATTTGAAGCCATGAAAACTACAAAACCAAGCTCAGCAGCTAGTGAACGAATATTTTCAATTTCAGGCAAGATTATGTCCGAAATAAGAACAAGACTTAACCACGTTCAGTGGATATTTTGTTTTTTAAAATCCTTTTTCTTAGGAGAAATTAAAATGAGCGAAGATAATATAAATATTATTTGAAATTTTTGTTTCAATTTTCGTTATTTTGTGTAAGTAATATGTATATGTAATCCTTAATTTTTTTTAATATTTTAACTTTGATATTGATTTTGTTTTTTGTTATTGTATATAAATTAGATAAAATATTTTTCCCTATCCTATTTTTTTGACAAAAATTCCCAAACCGGCCAAAATCGTTTTTTTTTGGAAATATTCAATTTGAAAACCGCTTTTTTAAAATGTCGGTTTATGTATAAACCCTATATTTAAGTCATTACGTTTTTGAGATATCGTGTTGACATGTTTCTGAACCGATAGATGGCCGACCTACTTTCGATTTGTGAAGCGTCTAGAATATGTGCTTCAAATCTGTTTACCGAATCAACGGTGGCCAGTCTCTACCAATAATAAAGACGAATGTCCGCGTGTCTGTGCGTTGGCATTATACAGGTCAGACTGCTAGACCTAGAGCTACCAAACTTGATACATGAATACTTTGAAAAGTGAAAATGTGCACTTCGGAGCGATTTAAAAAAATGTAATGGATGTAGAATTAAAACAAATTTTAAATTTTTCTAAAGTAATCCTGAAAATATTAAGTACAAAATTTTTACATCATCTTTAAATTCAAAAAAATTATTTTTTCACGGTTACCAAATTTTTTTGCTGCATATGTTTCTTTCCCATGTTTAAATAACTTTTAAATATATTTTAAATTTCTTTTAGAACAATATATTTCATAATTGAAGTAAAAATCAAGTAGTTTTCATCGTTGACATTTCATCTTTACCTTTTCTCCATGATCGGCGATCAAGATAAGGTTTGATCTGCTTTTCTAGAGAAAGAACTACCTTCAGTGCAAGAGACTTTCACTTCAGGGACAGAAAATTTTAATATTTTTTCTAAGAACATTCATAACATTTGATAAAAACCAGTGGGAGTGGTTTTCCTGAAACATTCCAGCATACTCTCTCCTGAAGGGAAATTTGGGACTTAAGAGAAAATTTGATTAAAAGAAAATTTGACACAGAATTACAATTGTAGTCACAAAATAACATACCGAATTTGAAATATTTCAGTCATTACGTTTCTGAGCTGTTGTACTTACGTGCTTCTGAAAGCGTCTCCTGTTGGAGTTTGCTCAAAATATGACGAGTGTTTGCACTAAACATGTTGAATCGGTGCACTGAATTTTATTTATCCAGCTGCCTTCGTTTTGTAGTTAACTTCTATTAATAGCCGGATAGACAGACTTTAAATAGAGTTTTTTTTAAATTTAACAAAAATTTATGAATTTGGTCCTTAAGCATTTAACTTAATCATCCTTCAACTTAAAGCATTTTTGAGTTATACTTTTTAGATAAACAGGGATTTTACAAAAATGAGTTCTAACTGAAGGGAGTCTAAGACATGGAGATGAGTCAAAATTTCGAGTTCGAATTTTTTTGACAATGACGATACTTTCTCTATACTTCAAATAGGAGAAAGTAAAAAAAGTTTTATTTTTTTACTGTATGCCGATAAAAAAATTACAGCTTCTGCAGTAATTGCCAATATTGATAATAATAAATGTTCAAGTCATATTCCTTATAATGTTTACACTGTAAAGAGACCGATAGCATATAATGCTTCACATTTTTACTAACCCAAATAATTATTTTACTGAAACTATTTTGATCCATCCATTAACCTCTAATAGGAAAAGGCTCAATTTCGGCTGAATCCAAATGACAAGTTTCTCCATTCCACCCTTTCGGCAGAAAACAAATATTACAGAAGCTCCTTTCGTAGGATCCGCAGATTTCCCACGAGGTCGACCAGAAAGAAAGCAATCCCGGCAGCTCTTTTTTACTGTCGGATTTCTTGCATAAATGGGATGGAAAAGAAGACGACCGAAGTCGAAAGACCAACACCGACTCATGTGCTTAGATTGAGAAAGTAGCAGTTATTTTTCGAAACAGAATCAAATTTCCGTAAAACGTCTAGATTTTTATATGAAATAAAAATGCGAATACATGAGCCGGATAAATCAACATCTATATTTTACAAATAATTTCAGAAATGAAATTCCAAAAACAGGAATTTAGACAAAAAAGAGGGGGGGGGGAATGCAGATTTAAGCGCAAAAAATAAATTGGAAAATTTGAGTTGATTCAGCTAGCAGAGCCCGATTTGTCACCAATTTATAATGTTGTTGGTGCCGTTTTGTTTTTGTAAAAATAACTGCCGCACCTTTTGTTTTTGTGATAACGACTAAGGCAAGTCATTAAGAAAATAACGGCGATTTTCGTCCATAGTTTCATTCACAAAAAACTCACTGAAATGGCTTTCAACATATTAAGTCAACAAATACTATTTTTCAGAACTGTATGAAAAACAGTTGACTTGTCTTCCTTATGAATGATCGGATCCAAGATATTGACTACGTTACGCCAACCAGAGAATTAAAATCATAGCAATACGAGAGTACAAAATTTTACTAAGCGAGGTTATAAATCCTATTTTAAAGAAAATAAACATATTTTAAATGAGGGAATAAAGCTTTATGGATTTTAAAAAATCAAAAAGATTAACATGAGGAATTTTGCCAAGTAAAGTTGATAAAGAAATTGGAAAAAACCGCAAAGCGCTGAACATTGAAAAACGAGCATTCAGATAAAATATGGCGAGTAGACATTTGACAGTTGCATCGCGAATACATTGGTGGTTGTTCTCCCAGTAAAAGACGAAAATGAATTATCGGAAAGTCATTAAAGAACTCTTTTTCCCAACTTTGCTCCACAATTACATCTTATATAAACGATTCTTACATTTTCGTGGAAGATACACTATCTTTCAAAATTTTTGGATACAAAAGGAATAGAACTAGAGAGAACGTGTAGTATATAATTATTAACATCTACATACACATCTATCAATGTACATTTTTATATCTTTTTTCGTGCACCCCACAGGTTGAGAAACCTTGTTACAAGATATCGTATAAAATAACAAATTATTAATTGCATTGTTCTTCGTTTAAAGTTTTCGAGAAATCAATTTCTAATCGCTTGTTACTAATGCCAAGCATCTCCGACAGGTTAAAGGATGGATAAGTTCGCAGGGAGGAAGATGATTTAAGACATCCAAGTTTCCGAGGACGTAGCGCAATTAATTCCTTAATTAATTCGGACGTCAATACGTTTAGGAGATGCTCTCTTTACAGTTAATTGATTAAGGGTTAATCTGCAGTAACCGAAATATGACAGATTTTGCAATAAATGGCAACGCCATTTATCTTCATTCCATTTCGTTCATGAGTTTCAGCGATCCTTCCGGATTCTTTTGAGATTCCGAAGAACGATTCTAAAAATTTGGATCGAATTTCTTATAAAGCTTTTACAGTTCCCCGTCACAAACAAATGGTTTCTTTAACATTAATATAACATTTAGCTTTGGTATTCAGAAAGAAAAAATAATCGAAACCCAGATCGGATTTGTGAATTCATTACAAATTTTGACATTTGAATCAATATTTTTTAAAAAAAGAATTAGTGCTTCAATCTAGTTTAATCACATAAACGCCTAACTATACTTTCGTTATAAAAAATCGAGTTTCCTCGTGAGTAGTACTGTCTTCTGTTTTCTTTACGTGCATGGCTCCGACGAATTGGAGGTCGGCTTTTGCTCTTAAACTGAGGAGTGCATTTCCCATGTTTGAAAAAAAAAGAGCGGATCCTGTGGAATGAAAAGAATTGCAGTAAATATGTTTGTGCTGAACTCCTGTCGCATCTCTTTCTTGCTTCTGATTATTGATACATCCTTTATTGCATGTTAAGAGGGAGTTAAACCCAACCACATTTGGGTGAAACAAACTATCTTAAAAATTACGATACAAAGCATAAAGAAAAACTGTTTACAGTATAGGTGAAGTAAGAACTATTTTCAAAATGCAAAATTTAACAAAATAAATGTTATAACAGAAAATGGAGAAGATTTTTAAAACAGCGGCTCTCTTTGTTTTCAATTTCAGACATGATAAAGCGAGTAGTTACGAAAAATGATACTTTTTTTCTATATTCATAGATATAATAATTTATTATCATTTCTCTTTAATTTTTCTGTTAAATACGGTTTCAAAGAATTGCGACAAATAATTTCTCACTCTTAAAATTCAAATGTTATATTTATTGTTGATTTTAAAATGATAATAGCTATTTAAATTATTTATCATCGTTGATTTTTTAATTATTTAAACGGTTAAAAATTAAATTCTAATTATTATTGAATGAACATTTATTTTTTCGTAAAAAAATGAATAAACATGAAATGAAAATATTAGTAAATTATTAATTTAATTTGAAATGAATTTAATTTTTTTTAACTCTGGTTTAGCGGATATTGAGACTGCTTGTCTTATCGCGAGAAGTGTATATATATATATACAAAAGTATAAAAATCAAGTTAAATGGAAAAACTAATAAAAAATATATAAAAAAAGAAGAAGAATCCGGCCTGAAGACTTTTTCAAGGGTCACCCTCAGGCAGGGATTCAAAAAAGGGATTTTTTCTGTTAAGGAAATTCAGTCATTACGTCTAATAATGATTCCTTCGTGACCCGAAAGTCCCCTGAAATTAGGCCCAAGAGATATACCATTTTAACAGAAAGGAAAATACAAAATAACATTTTTCGTACCACCAAGGTTGCTTTCCAAAAGGACTAAAATTCCTTCTTTAGAAAAATTGCAACCAAAAAAAAATAAGATAATCCTATGGCAAAATCATGGGTACATAATCATTGTCAAAACAGTACGATGCAAAATATTGATTCCTGTCACTTGGTGGTAAGTCTGGACTACAGAGATGACGAATAAATGGATCCTCACGCAACTACTGTTGAATGTCTTCTCCGCTTTAGTGGCGTGCATTATCACTGACCAAACTCACACTGAAATTTAGCAAGTCCGAGGCTTGTTTTAGACGGTTGGTGATTAATCCAAACTGCAGAAAAATATATTCAAACAAATAATCAAACTAAAGTATTTATTTCACACATTTCGGATTTGCATGCTTTATCATTACGGCGTTCATTTTCAACTGCAACACGATCAATGCAAAGTGGCACATGGATTATTCTGCTATATCTGTTGAAAATACAAACATGGAATTTAATCTCTGCAATACCTTTGTATCATATAAAGTTAATCATGAATTAGCTTTTAAGTTAATCGTGAGTTAAAGTCGAAGCAATGATTTAATGACGTAGAATAATAAATGTAGTCCTTACAAAAAAAAATGGCATTCTTTAAAACTCTTTCTTTAGCAATATAAAATTAACCCTGCATAGCTTGTTCTCCAAGTCATTCCCACTATTTCCGGACAAAAATATTCACGGGAGAATTCAAAAGCAATGCATTTGTCAGTGGTCTTTATCTCAAACGATGTTAGCTTCATTTAAAACAACATTTCAATGACAGTCTTGCTTCCAAAGAGAATACAAATCCCGCTGATAAAAGGGGCTCTTTAATCCCCAAATTGTAGCGCAGTGCTATTTTTAAACTCAGATAATAAAGAGCTACCCCCCACACTACTATTTCCTATTGTGAGCGTCTTACCCAAGAGAAATAGAAAGGCTCACGATTTGCATATATATGCACCAACAAATAAAACTGCTGTCAAAAGCGCCACGAAATGGGGAGATTTTTGTGCATAAGTTAAAAGTTATTCGGCAGTTTGAACAGTACAACAGGTATTCACAATTTACTTTTTATTTTAATGGGAGATGAAGTTTAAATAATCTTGAGAAGATGATTATGTTCTAAAGTGTGACGTCGAGAAAATGATTTGCTCATCACAAAGATGGGGTTCTTTATTTAAAGTGTTATTAGAGAAAATTTCAAATATCTTTCGATGCTCATTGGAAAATGAGAGACAACTCATTTAAATTAGCAAATTAATGGAATTAAGATAAACACAATTTTCTTTCTTAAAATGGATGCATATCTTGCGGTATATGTCTTTACAACAGCGATTCTCAACCTGTGGGGCGGCCTCCTAGGGGGGCGAGCACAATAGAGGGAGGGATGGAGAGAATATCCAAGAGAAAATATTATTTCAAAAAATTGATTAACTGACTGAAAGGAAAGCACACATACACATATAAAACAAAATACATTTCAACATATTTAATAACTTAAAGTAAAACAACTTACTAAATGAAAACTTACTTAATCAAAACATACTAAATTAAAAACAAATTTAATAATTATTAGTGACTTTCTTGGGCCTGCCTTGCAGAGCAAAGGTTTTCGAAGAAGGCTTAGTATTAGAAATAGCCACTCTTAGTTCTGTTTCTATATTTTGTCTTCAAAGAAGCCACAATAGAAAATACAGTTTCACAAAGGTAGGATGTTGAAAATGGTATTAGAATGTGGAATTCCCGTGTTTTTAGTGCAGAAAAAACATCCTTACTCCTGCCCAAAATTCAAATAGTGATTTATTACTAAATTACCTTTTAGTTTCGCCACTTATCGTGAAGTCTATCAATTTTTCTTCCTCATGAATTGAGAGTCCGGGAGTCTTATCATTTCCCTAACCCACTCGTAATTTGCTATCAGTTTGTTGTCAGCAAGAAAATACTTTTTAAAATTGTTTGCCAGCATGGCTAAAAGATTTTCAATGGTTACAAAAACAACTTTAAGGTGTTCTTCTTCAGCCATGTAAGTTTTAGTACAATCATTCACATTTGCAAACATTGTTTGGTTTTTTGCTTTAAATTTCTGCTCCACAATTCCAATTTTCTAAAGCATTAATTTTATCACTCGTATCCAACATATGTGTATTTGCTCTGGAGTTGAAGATTCAAGTTATTTAATTTCTCGATTATGCCGATCAAGTACCTCAATTTCATCACAAATAAACCATTCTCGCGAAAATTCTCGGCCTCCGGTCTGGTTTTTTCTTCTAGGAAAATGGCGATTTCTTCTCTTTATTCATAAACACGTTGCAAAAATTTCCCACGTGATGACCATCTTGCCTCGCAATAAAATAGTAACGCTGAATGTACTAAACCCATGTCTTTACAAAGTGCGGAAAAGATTCTAGATTTCAGGGGTCTCATTTTTATATAATTTACTACGGTTACAACTGTAGTTAACACAATATTCGAACCAGAACTCATTTCTTTCGAAGCCAAAGTTTCTCTGTAGATCATGCAATGTGTCTTGTAATGTGTGCACTGAGGAGATTTTTGTTTCACAAGTGCTTGTATACCTTGGAATTTTCCGGATATTGAACAAGCCCCATTGGCGCATATTCCGACGCAATTTTTCCATTCTATGTTTGCCTCGTTCATAAAATCATTTAAAATAGCAAATAATGCGAGCGCTATTGTTTTCAGTTCTATTGGTTTACAGAAAAGTAGTTCTTCTGCTACTGACATATTATCACAAATTCGAACATAGGAAATTAAATGAGCATCTTTATAACTGTCTTGCTTCGTCAAGCTGTACTGAAAATGTACTGAAAATAATTTGTCTAGCAACTTCGAGAAAAGCTGACACTATACATCTTCGGCTATATCGCTAATTCGACGAGCGGTAGTATCATATGAAAGAGGTATGGACTGCAATTGTTTTGAAAAATTATCTCCAAACATAATTTCTACAATCTCAATTGCTGCTGGCAAAATAAGCTCTTCACCAATGGTGTGAGGTTTTTTTACATCTGGAACTTTATAAGATGCAATTAAAGCTTTTTTATTCACAGACAAAGTTTCTTTAAAAACGATTTTTTTATGATTTTAATTTTAATTCGAAGAATTATGTGGATTTTTTGACGTACTCACTATGAATCGTTTCCAAATGTCGTTTAAGTTTATAAGGTTTCATGCTGTCTGCGGCCAACTATTTTGAGCAAATGATACACAGGGGCCTTTTCTTTTCGTTTACTTCAGCAATGGTAAACCCAAAATTTAGGTATTCTTGAGAATATTTTCTTGATTTTATTTTCGCAACCACGCTCGTCTGTGTACTTGTTGATGCTTGACTATCGTCTAATGCTTGTTTACTTACGCTTAAAAATTTATTCATGAGTCTGCATAAATCTGCTGCCATGCAAGATGTGTTTTCTTGCCAACGTTGGCTCGCTTTTACTCTTGTTTTAGCAGTTAGTTAAAAGTAATTTAAAAACAGAATCCTAAATACTCAATATACATTATTGTTGTATACATTTTATTGTAAGCGGGGGCCGCGATGAAAATTATGATTGAAGACTGGGTCGCAAATACTGACGCTTTGCAACGAATCTGAAACTCTTTAATCACCTGAGCACCAGATGGCACAATGCTGTTTCTGAGGGTTTCTTGAGGGTTCAAAAGTACCAGTTACTTTATCACCAGAGCAGAATCAATCGAACTTTCTCACACCAAGGGTTTCGAAATTTCGACAGTCTATTTAAAATTTAAATTATATATATATATATATATATATATATATATATATATATATATGTGTGTATGTGTGTGTGTGTGTGTGTGTGTGTGTGTGTGTGTGTTCAAACGAAATCAAAGGTCACAAGTGTATTGAATTGGCTCCTGGTCAGAAATCCAATATTATATAAGGCTAGATGTCATCTGTTTGGCCCTTTTTTTTCCTTTTCTTATTTCTGTGTCTGCCGCTCTGCGTTTTCTTGTATATAATCGTGCCTGCCACTCGGAATAGAATAAAACCTAATTAAAAATACCAAGTCTCTTCACTGTTTCGAACCTGCATTCCACTTTAATCAAAATATGTTACACACACACACACACATATATTGTGTAAAGTAGTGGCCGAAGACAGAGAAGACACTTTCAAATTTTAAGCTCCGCTTTTATTCCATTGCGGGAAGAATAATTTATGCATAAGGAGGAGGTTGCGAGGCACATCAATACAGAACAACACAAGAGCTAAAAGAGGAAAAGCTCGTGAAATATTTATCCTTGTGATTATATACTGTGAGATTCTGGTAGGGATTTCTTCACATGTCTCAATTAAGGTAGGGAAATCTAGGTGTCTATTAAACAGAATTACACTTAGCTAGACAATTTTTATCCCTTTACTCGGAATGTGGAAACTTGTTGACTTCAGCAATTTTAGAACTCGTGTTCAGTTAATTAATTAAAAAAGATGGAATTTGATCAAGAAATAAAAGAACATTTTAGAATGAAGTTAATATGGGATAAATTTAGCTAAAAATTAGGTTTTAGGTTTACTTTTCTTATATAAGAAAAGCTAAATATTATATTATGAAAATGATTAAAATTCTAATTTATATAGAATATTTCTATTAACGAATTATGCTCATTTTTTATAACGCATTCACAACATTTAGGCACCATTTTCAAATATTTATTGATTTTCTTTTCTTCACAGCAAAATGCTTCTACAGCCGTTAAAGAAAATGACACAAATTAATTTAAATGCAGTTTTGATCAATCGTTTCGTTTGAATTCATAATATATATTTTTAAAGTTACATCAAACTAAGCTAAAAATATCTAGTCTACAATCCTGACTATCTAGTCGAATTTTGAATCACGCTTCTTTATATTTTAGGACGTCATAAATTAGGCCGTAACTTAAAAATTATATTGATTAGTAGTTCTCAAAATTTATTGTATTAGGAGAATTTTAATAATAAAAATAATATACAGCAAAAAATCGAAAGATTAATTACAACAAAAACTTTTTGATAATTACACAAACATGAAAAAAATGGTCCTAAAATGCTAAGGTTTCGTCTGTGTGTTTTAGAAAAAAAGCTTTAAAAGTAGCGGTAACCACCCCCACTCCATGTTATTGCGGAGAATTATCTTTTTAATTAGATAGCAAAAAATATATTGTTAGTATAGTAAATGATTAATATAGAATTCAAAAATAGACAAAATTGTAGAAAGGGATAAATAAACGGAATATATTTGAACAAAAAAATTGAGTTAACTTTTGTTACCTGAGTTATCTTACCCACTTATTTCGTACCTATGTTCACCTCATGTTCGCCTACAGAAAAAGTAATTACGTGCAATGTCCATTATTATTATTACTATTATTTTGAGTTGCTGAATGGAAAAAGATAACGCAATGGCAAATATGCGTGCATCTTTATTTTGAAATTGCTGAGACTTTGAGATTTAGGTCGTCGGCAAAGGTATGAAGCCTAACCATGCAGTTACTTCTTCACTTTCGTGTATATTTAGTTAGAGAGATTCATTTAGTGGCGCGAGTCTTAAGTCACGACTAAAATTAACATGTGTCTAAATCTAAACACACTAATTCTTTTTTAAATCATACACAAAATCTAACACTACTGAAATTCGATACCAGAATTTGGTTCGCGAACAATCCATTCACTGGAGCATTTCAAAACTAATTCGTCGACAAGAGCAAGGTAACGCACGAGTGCAGAATACATCCCAATATTTGCTTTCTTCATAAAGTATTTCTATTCGCAAATATATGCATCCACAATAAAAAAATAATATGGAGATTTTTCTTTTTCTTACCAAAAATTATCCAATAATCATTTCACCATTTTTCTTGCGTTAAATGATCACACACGTGCGCTCTTAGCTCTTTATCCTAATTTACCGTACTTTTTTTTATAAAGTTATGAAATATCTCATACTTTGCAGTGCATGAGTTCATAAAAATAACTATTTTTATTGTCTTTTATTTATAACGTGAAATAAATATCCAAAGTCTTAGCATTTCATAAATCTCTCAATGCTTAAAAAAATGGCAATTTGATTCCATGATAGGCACCATCACCAAAGTATTAGTATACGCTTCACCCTCACACATAAAAATCTAGCGTGTATTAGCGGTTAATAAACAGAGCTCAATGTGCAATGACCGAAAAACAGTGGCACTTAAATTTTATGTTAATAATTAATAGATAATATGGCATCTCTGCATTTTACTGATGACGAAATGAAATCTGGTATATTCTCACGTCCCTTACGACCGAACATTTTAACCGCCCCCCCCCCCGCTTCTTGAATGGCCTGAGAAGTACTTTCTGTTTCTTAGACCATTCATTTGTCGACAATAAACAATACATGAACGCCCCAGGATTTCCAGCCCTTCGCTAAAATGTCTCCTGTAGAGAAACTCGTTAAGTTGAACTCGTCCGCTTAAAAGTTCCCGCTTCAGGATCTGGAGAGCTTAAATCATTTCATTCTTCGTGGTAAGAAAAAAAGAGAAATAAAAAATTGACGCTTCAATGTTTCATTCATTTTTCCATTGTGGTAAAGAAAGAAAGTAATTGTTAGGTGTCCCATTTTTTTTCAAGCTGATTTCCCCTTATAGCATTAACGAGACATTTTGAAATAACAGCGTTTTTTTTTTTTTTTTTTTTGTTAAAAAAACATAACGCATAAAAAATATCAATTTTTGCAATAATTTAAAAATGATTCATCATGTGAATTGAAATGGATGTTCAGTACCAATAAAAATACTAGAAGCAGCTGTTTTTAATTTTTATAACATCCTAACGTATGATATGCGATCAACCTGTTTGATAAATTGTTTTTATATGCATTCATTATGCTTGATGTATTTTATAACCGTAAATATCAATCGAAAGTTTCAAGCAATCGATATTTCACTATCTAGAATTCTTAAATTTTCTTCAGTTATTTTTTCTAGATGGCAATACAATATTTTAACATTTTAAGAATGAATTTTACAGTTAATTTTTATCAAATTTCGATTCCATATGAAAAGGATTATTTGGCAGTAAATAAAACTGAATATATAATTTCTATAATAATGAAGCATAAATTTATTCAAGATTAAGAGGAATAATTAAATTTTAAAAAACATTTTTTTATTAAACTATTGAAAAAAAAGAAAAAAAATACTTTTTAAAGAAATGTAGAATTGAAACAAATACTCTGAGGAGTTGCAAAGCAATATTTTAAATATTAGCTTTATTAAAATAGTTTCAATCATTCTTGAAATTTTTTTTAAAAAACTATTTCAAATATCAGATATTGAAGCTTTAATATGCTTAAAATGTTTCTATCAGCAGTTCTACTTTCACATTTTTTTAACTGCCATATTGCTAATAAATTTTTTCCACTTTTCTCTCCATTCATATGTTGTACTTCTTTTAATCCATCACTCAAAAATGGGAATAAAAATAATATAATCTAGATTATTCCAAAAATACGCCTGAAAACTTATATTCCTCCGTCTGATCGTCTTTGAATTCCACCATCGGTACTGCGGAGAAACAGAAATTAGTTGCTGTGGAGAAAATGACGCAATTTTACATCAACTAAAGCAATTCCAATGCCTCACAGCAGCCTCTACGACACATCCATTTTCGGATGACTAGAAAACATGATCGAAAAAAAAATACAATTTACAATGTAGAAGTGATAACAATATTGAGCATCCTGTCAAAGTTAAGACTAAAGAATTCCCGTTGTGGTTACTAGATGCGTTTCTTCAAATCAATCGATTTATTACAAAGGGAGAAATTTTCTAGACTGAGCTTTAAGAGATGTCAACGAAAATAGCTTACTCAGTTCTAAACTGTTCGAGAATAAACATTTCAGTTCGAGAAACAGTTAGAATCGAGTAAAGAAGTCTTTTTGTGTATGTGCGTTGTTTAATTAACAAATATATTCCAAAAATAATACGAAGTTCAAATTTTTACACAGCCTAATGAGTTGTATTTACTAAAATATTCTTGACATCCTTATAATTTTAACATCCACTTTCTGGCTTAGGAGTGGAGAGTTTTCCACGTGATCTGGGCTTCCTGGGTCTGAGTTAAGAGTTTTTTATCCCCTTGTGCTCTAGCTGTGAGGTGTGTGAAAGAGCCCCCATGTAAAAAGGGGTTGTGCAAGCCAGTATGTGAGTTTCAACATCATATGAGCTGAGGTCAGGCTTCTGCCCTCGGGTGCTCAGGGGCCTTTACCCGCAGAAGTTACTGCACCCCTCTTTCCACTATCTCTTGGACTTGGTTTGAGTTGGAGTTCAACCGAAGGGGGATAAGCAACAACAACATCCACACAAACTTCTCGACCCAAGCTAACCGAGTTTTAAAATTCATCATTTTAGGTCATTTAAAAGCATTTCAATGTCGCTTTATCGAGGCAGCAATTAATTGTTCCAGAATAAAGAAATTTAAACCTTCCTATTAAATCAGATTCCTCATATAACAGCTGTATAATTTATGTAAAAGAAATTTTGTGAATTTATATCGCTTAAGAGAAAACTGTTGAATTAAAATGCTTCTGAATATGCGATAAAAAAAAGGGTTACAAAATACTTTTTTTTGTTTAATTAGAAAAAAAAAAACTAATTCTTTTATGAAAAATATAGAATTATTACCCAGATCATAAAAGCATTAGTCGGCAGTAGAAGTATTCTTAAAAAAATTTGGAATTTTAATCACATTAACAAAGCATTTTAATTTTTAATTAAAATTTAAGATCATTTCTTACGATATCTGTTATGACCTAATTTCGTCAAAGTATCTTTCAAGTCGTTTAGGATTTTGCGATTTCGTTTTGACATTTTTCTGCGATAAGATTTTTCTTCCACTGAATGGTGAATCCTTTGACCTCGGAACAATTCTCTCGGGAACCATTCAGGACGGGGCCTCATTTGGAACGTTTTGTTTATTTTTTCTTTTCAATTGTTGAAAATGCCTGCAGAATGGTAAGAATATATAGAATAATTTTTCACAGAAATCCAGAGTAAAACCAATTAATCCAAACCAATTAAATCTAAATCCAATATATATATATATATATATATATATATATATATATACAAAAGTATAAAAATCAAGTTAAAAGGAAAAACAAATAAACCCAATAAAAAATATGAAATAAAAGAAATCCCTTCATTTTTGGTCTTTGAAATAATAAAATTAAATGGTTATTAAATAATAAATTCGGGGAATTACAGTTTAAAAATTCGTACACAAAATGTATTGTTCTAGATCTAATTAAATGTAAGCTTAACATTGGAAAAAACGATTTACTTTTTAATAATAAAAATAATGTTTACAAAGAATTCTGTGTGATTAAATTCTTGGATATTTACTTCGAATATCTAAAATTGCCCAAAATTTTACAAAATAATAATATTTTTTTTCTCTATCAGATAAAACAACTGTTTCAATAGCGTTTAGTTACAATTCTACTTTAAAGAAACAAATTTGTAATTATAATTACTATGGCAAAAATTTAGATAAAATGAATATTACAGATTGTTACTGTAACAAAGAAAACTATAAAGATTTTATAGATGCTGGAAAAGGTCATATTATTACAGGTAATTTAAAAATTATTGAATCCAACTCTTTAAGAGATTTAATGGGAAGAGGAACAAAGTTTAGATTAAGAGAAAAAATAAACCATGAAAAAATCTTGATTTCTATTGGTAATGATTTGGATGTTTTTATTGCCAAATTATCTAGCAAATACCATTGGCCTGCGGAAGGTTTCAAAGAATGGAAAGTGAATATTTTAAAGGAAATAAAAATAAAAATGAATATTGATTTTGACAGATCTAAAGAACATGGGATTTATTTTAGTAAAACATTGAAAAACGAAATAAAAAATTTAAAAGAAAAATTTGTTATTACAGTAATAGATAAATCAGCAAATAATTTCTGTTTAATTTGTAAATATTATTATAAAGAACTTTTAATTAATGAATATAACTCTAACGCAACTTATATGTTAAAGAACACCGGGAAAAAGGAATTAGATAAAAGAACGCTAGCTTTTGCAAAAAAAAACCAAAACTTTGCTCTCTTAACTATCCTTATTTATTCCCAACAGTTAAATTTCATAAAAATCCATTAAAATTCAGATTCGTGACCTGTAACACTGGCAGTTATAATTACTTTACGGGTAAACATTTCTTTAGATACTTAAAAATTATCATGGACAAAATAAAAGATGAAGACCACTTTATTATTTCTAGTAACAAAGAAATCCTGGATTTTCTTAAAGATAACAACATTAATAAACTTAATACTTTTGATTTCGAAAATTTATACACTAATCTACCTCATGAAAAATTAATAAAAGTCTGCACTTTTATCTATGACGAATATTTAAATGAAGATATCATTCCTAAAAATAACTGGCTTGTGTTATGTAATTTTAATATTACTGAAAATTACGTTTTTAATGGTATTAATTTTTATAAACAAGTTAAGGGCATTCCAATGGGAACAGCTTTCTCAAGTGCTTTGGCTAATATTTTTCTACATTACTATGAGAAAAAAGTAATTAAATATAATTTAATAAACGGGTGGAGATATATTGATGACCTACTTTTGATTAACTTCGACAATACTAATATT
>JAPMOR010117414.1:582318-692328 GCA_026543865.1 Argiope aurantia
ATATCAACTCAATCTTCGGTTAAGTGTGAGAACCGGTTTTACTTCGATGAGAAAAGAATCGGCTAGCAACTTTTATTTACATACAGTAACAACTAATAATGAAAAGGGCCATCACCTCAACCCTAGTGTCTCCCACAGTTTTAATTTGGCCATTTCCATCAGGAGGCAGTTTAATCTTATTTCATTTAACTCCTATTTTAATTTTCATATATACATTTTTATATAATTTATATATAAAAGTACATATGCCGAATTTGTAAAACATAAGCAATTTCAGGTAAGTTACAAAAAAGAAATTTAAATAAAATAAAATTGTATAAATATTTTATTGTTCATTCAAAATAAAAGAATTATTTTCAAGCGGATATCATAACTATATAATAAATGCATAAAGCAGAGAAAAATAGTACGAATGTCTGTTTTAGGCAACTGCTAGTGTTCAAATATTTACTGAAAAACAAAAATTGAGAAAAAGATGGAACAAAAGACGCTCACCACAGAAGAATAATTTAAATTAAAACCCTAAAACTGTTTAACGAAATAATTTTAGTAAAATGTAATCAAACAAGTTATTTATTTGAGGATATGAAACATTACATGCTACATACATTTAAAATAACAAAAGAAATAGCAGCCTGCTGTTTCAATATTAAATTTAAGATATCTATCCGTTAATCGTCGTTAATAAATGCATAAAATTCAATTACGAAAACGTTTATACACAAGCATGTATGTTCTGATGGATGACAGTGACAACGTGACACTAATCGATACAGAAATGACATTCATTGCTAGATATTGGAAATCAGACGCCCTGGCACACAGTTCAATGAGGACGGTTTAATACTTGCATGTACACACATATAATAAAGAAGTTGCGTTGACTTGAATGAATCTTTCCAGATCCGTGGTAACATTTTTGAAAAATGCTAATCGTCAGTACTAACTGTCCCGATCTGTATGTGTGGCCATACAGATCGGGACAGTTAGAAACAGTTAACTATAACTTAAAAAGACAACCCATTGTCGGATGATCTTGAGATATATGGCCAAAAATAGTTCTCATAGTCTAAATCAATTTATCAAGCCTGAGTATGTTGTTATAACCATACTGTGTATCCACATGTATGTATGGTCAAAAATAGTTCTCCAGTAAAAAGAAAATGTAAATCTATTTTACCATTCGTGAGTATATTATTATAACCAAACTGTGTATGCACGTAAAATTTTGGCCACAATCAGTGTATGCTGAGAAATATAAAACGTATATTCCATCAGTTAATTTATTCCACTTAAAAAAAGAAAGCTCAAGTTCATTAACAAATTTTTAATATGAAAAAAGGTTTAAATTTAGAGAATTCTTTTTAATTATACATTTATCGAATCAATACATTTATCGAATATGAACAAAGCAAGGCAAATGTTTACTCAATCTGCAGAATGAAATAGCTGTATAATGTTTCGCAATACAATCCAATTTCTGACATTAACACAACAACTGTCTGAATCTTCTCCTGTTATCGTTTCTAGAAAACAGTGTTGTAAATGTAGAAAGATAAACCCAGTTCCATTTCTAGTTATTTTATAACCGTTTATCCTAAAATCTCATTGAATACTGGTAGAATCAACATCAGAGCAATAGAAACGAAACTGCATCTATCAAGCTCTGTTTCATATTTGCCCACAAGAAATTTTCTGCCAATTTCATTCGCAAGAACGAAATTGGCGAGATGAGTAATGGCGCATTCCATAAATCACTTGAATTACTTTTAGTTCTCTCACGTATGATGTCAAAGTCTATTTTCTTTTGGCGATTCTTACTGCCATTACTTAATTTCTTCCAACAGCTGAGTAGTCTAAGTTATTTTCTTTCCATCAAGTGCGTGTATGCGTATGTGTGTGTTTCCTGTAAATAATACATTATTCTACCTTTCGATCTCCGGCTGCTGATAAATTATTTCAACATAAACAAGATATACAAAAATATAAAGAATCAACCACTTGAAATTTAAGGTACTCTCTCTATATGGAGACAAATTTTTGAAAACTCTAATGAGCTATGTCAGTTTATTTCCTAGATCAGTACGATTGCAAATAATGAAAAATATTGATCAGGAAATTCTGTGCCAATTGAGATAATGTAAAATGTGTTAATTTAGGTAAGAAATTATGAAAATTGCAACGAAAAGCAAAGCACTCAACAAAACTTCTATTGCACATATTCCAATTATTTTTATACAGAACATACTTACAGCTGTGGTGAAGGGAATGATCTAGAATCTAAGAAATATGTGCATTTTTAAAAAAGTTATAGCTAATAGAGTATTTCTGTATTGAGAATTTTACAAAATTTGTTGTAGAAAATTATATTAGTCAGCTCTAAAAGAAAAATTACTCAGTTCAAAGTTATATCTCTAGTTCATTGCCTTTTGCACAGTAAAGGTAACATATGTGTAAAATTTCAAGGGAATACATTAAATGAGTTTTTAAGATATCATGTTTCGCGTACGAAACATTTTACAAAATCCAAGTTTTTCAGAAAACTCTTTGAAAGTTTTCATTTGTCTTGTACTAAAAATGCTTTGCACACATAAACAATGTTGAAAAGCAGATGTAATCGTCAATCCTTTCGGCATAAAAAAAACTACTGAAAACGTATTTTAATATGCGTGGCTTGTTGATAGAACATATTCTAAAACAAATTATAATGCATTTGATAAAATGCCGAAAAACATTCAACTACTCCCAGTTTCGTTTTTCAGCTATAATGGTTTATAAAACATCACATATCTCGGTTTCTATTTATTGTAGAATTAAAACAAACACAGATTTGCAAACCCAAACAAATGGGTTTTAAAATAAAACAATAAAAAAATTGTGAACTGTCATCAAAAACTGTCTTTCAAACTTAGACAAATACCTTAACATAGGCCTTATCATCGTATTTGTAGAAGATATTAGAGGATATCCATAGTGAGATCGGTCGCCTCTTGATCAGAAATCTTTAAAATGCTACTGTTTCGATACACGAATTTTTTTAAGGATCTTAACACTAAAATTGTCGATGTAAAAAAAAAAATGTTGGTTTTAAAAATAAATTGAAAAATAAATTGTAATTGGTTTTCTTCATCAAATAAAAAAAAATCAGAGCGAACTGTATTTTGTTTGAAGAGGACAATGCGCCTTCGTATTAATGAAATAATCACTTGTATGACTGAAATTATCTAAAGGAATTGCCAATTATCATCAATAGTATAAAAAAGATGTGAGCTATGATGCGAGAATTACCAACCTTTACAGATGGATCTAAGCACATTCTGGCTGGAACAGGGCGAGGCAAAATAAGGCGGTCTTTTAAATAAGATTATTGTCTAAATCCTTCCCAGTCAAACTTGATTTACGGTATTAAACAGTGATTTCTTTAAATCGTTACCCATCAGTCAGTTCTGGGAATCAGGTGATTAAAGATGTGAGCCGAAGAAAGAAAGAACAAAAGAAAACAGGATCAAGTACGGAAGAAAACTTTCATTGCTGAATATTCTCTCATCAGCTTGGAAGTGTTCATTCTAAAATCTAATTTGACATCATTGGTGCCAACATCAGAGGTTTACGAGGTGCTTAAATTCAACACAAAATACCCAAAAGAAAGATACAGCGAAAGGTTTTTCCTTTTTTCGTCAAGATGACTCGAAATCAGATTACACGTTTTCTCGTAAAATTTACGATTGCTCGCATAGGGTACAACTTCCAGCGAAGAGTCGTAAATTTTATTATCCACGGAAAGCCCATCACTGAGCTGGCCGAGGGAAGTCCTGGAAGCAGAGCATTTCTGCTGCGCCAAAGAACGACCTAAGCAGGAAAGGGTAAGAATGTTATTTAAATTTCAAAGTCGTAAATATAAAACTCCACAAATTGTGGGATTTGTTATTCTTTATGGAGACAAATAGGAATAATGGATAACTGGTGGCCAGTTTCAAAGACAATATCTCTAAATTTAGTTTAGCATCATTAAATCGTTTCACTGCGTTTTGTCCTAAAATGTTAGATGTTTTCTGCCTTTTAATAACTTCGGATAAACGAATAATTTGATTTTTTAAAACTTATTCATACTTGAAGCGAGTGCACACACACATAAAAAAGCATTGGATTCCACAAAATAATTAAATTCAAAATTTGGCGAATCTTTATGTTTTTGACTTTCCAATTAAAAATAAAAAATTCGTTTTTATTTCATTTATACGTCTGTAAACGCTATAATTCAAAACTGCTATGAGCTATAAGGATGGAACTTATTGAATGGAAACCGTGGCGTTTTCTTATAATATGTCAATAAAATAACAAAAAATAGTTACTCCTGATTCATAGGGCGTTGGACTCGCATCCCTTGGTTTGTGAGTTCGAACCCTGAAGGCCGAAGACTCCCCGTGTGTGTGGTGGGTGGTGCACATATAAGTCTGTTGTGGCCACAAAGTCCTCCATGTGAGATAATACCACTGGAGGTTCTGGTTCAGAGGTGATAGTTTTCTGATTCAGGTCTAAATTACGATTTGTGGACGAGTGAATGAAATGTATGAATGAAGTACTCCCCTAAAACGGACTGTGACGCATGAGTAGATAAGACGTACTTTTGACTCTAGATGGCACTGCTGAAACAAGAGACGCTAAAACTCGGCTTAAAACCGCTTACTTCGTCAGCGAGCTTGTCAATGACGAGTGCCATTTAGAAACAACAACAATAGTAAACAGTAGATACTGCTATTACTATTAGTAGCAGATAACATGACTAATGGCCAGCATTAACCAATAGAATGCTGCACAAGTTTTCGGATACATATCAAAATTGTCGAATATGAAACGGTCAAGGAGCACACTACTGAGTTAAGAATTGTGTTGCTGTGTAATGTTTGAAGGAGGCCCTCACAATCCACTCTCATTTCCCACTCACCAAAGCATATTTTATGTGAGAAATCCGATTCCGCCTGTGGTAACTGGATAGCTGCAGTTATGGTTGACCAAAAGAATGATAGGTTTAAAATGATTATTTTCTGGAATACTTTTTTTTTAATGTTTTTAACTTGGTTCCAAGATGGTTCCTTATCTAAAACAGGAATCAGGAACATAAGGAATGCAGAATAAGGATTCTCATTTTAGCTCATTAGCTCACTTTAGCTGGTACTTTCTATGTGTATTTTTACTTTTTTCTCCTTACTGCTATTCTATTTTTTTAAATTATTCATTTTTATATTTTTTCCATTTTATTTATTATGTTTATTAATTTTGTTTATTACTCATGTGTATTTATTTTTTGATTATTAAGGATTATTAAGCATACTTCAGACATTCATTTATGTCAGAATGAAATGAAAAATGAAATTCAGTGGGGTTTTTTTTTGTTTCATTAAATCTGCTACTTTTTCCGTTTCGGCAAATTTTAACATTAAGTATATATATATTAAAAAAAAATTGGCACCCTGTTCCAAAGCAGAGTTCTATTTTATTTATCATTATAACGTTTTGGGTCGGTACTCTACCTGTAAAATGTTCTGTATAAAAATTGTGATTCACAGAAAATAACGGTTGATGCTGTCAAACCAGTCAAAAATAAGACATATAAATTGAGCTTAAAATATCATGGTACAACTTTTCAAGACCAAATTTTAGAATCCTTTCTACTTTTTAAGATAAATTTAAGCTTTATATTTTATTTCTTCCATAAGACTTCATACGTTATAAATATCACTGCAAGAGATGAAACGAGAGAAAAGGTCTTGAATGAAGCAATGGAAGAAATCAGAAAAAGTAGCCATGATTGGAGTGAGAAGCCTATTTCTTTTCTGATGTTTTTCAGTTTCGATGAATTATGAAGCTGATATAAAATATATTTCGAAGTATAACATATTTTCCTACCGTTAAGGTTTCAGATATGCTCTAGAATACTGCTGTTCATTTTGAGCCAAAGAACGTCTTCCTTTTGAAAGAGAAATTATACAAAATAAATGAGTTTGATTGAAAGGTAAGAAATATAAATAAATAATTTAAAGTTAAGCGTTTTTTCTTCTATTTCAAGAAAATTAGATTCTAAAAGCAGAGTTAGAATCTTAACGAGATATTAAGTTTCGGTTGAATTAGAAATAATTTCATCAAAGGATTGTTATCAATTCATTTCTTTAAAAAAATGTTCTTCACATACTTTAACGTTTCATCAATAAATTATATTTCATGAAAATATCTTTCAGAATACAATGATGTTATTTTTCATAAATGGTGGCCGAATTTTTTTTATTGTTAATATTTATTCATTTGCTCGTCAACTTATCACAGACAAAAAAAGAAATCAACAGTCAAAACAAGCTATTACGAAATTAAGATGGTATGGTTAAAAATAAATTTATCTAAGAACATTGGTATTTTTTATCATTATATACATGCAACGTTTCTCTCTGTTGATAGAAAAATCAATTTTAATATTGATTTTAGAAATAGATAAATTTTAAAATGTTATTCAGTATTCAATAAATAAACTAACATTTTTTCATTAACATTTGTAGGATGAAATCATTTTTTGATTAAAGAAGAATATTGAAATAACAAATATCGTTTTTTCACTAAATACCATTTGTTACTTCTGATAAATATTAGGGAGTCCCATAAGTTTCTTTACTATTTCTATTATGAAATGAATACACAATGTTTACTGTTTAAGACATAATTTATTTTGTTATATAAGAACCCTTTTGCTCTATTTCTTCTTCCATCTCTCAGGAAGCCACATTATGCCTTCTTTCCAAAACTCTTGTGCCATGGATAAGAAAATAAACCGTCTTTATTTCGCTGATGGATTTAAAGCGCTTATCGCAAAGGGCATTTTTTTAAGGACTGAAATATAATCAGATGGAGCGAGATCTGGAGAATATGCAGGATGCGGTAAAACATCCCAATCAAACTGTAAGAGCTTCTCTCTTACAACTAATGCAATGTGTGATCTCGCGTTGTTATGATGAAAAAACAACGCCTCGTCGATTCATTAATTCTGACCGTTTTTTGCTATGGCATCTTTTATTTGATCCAGTTGATGACAGTATTTCGTGGAATGTATTGCTTCACCTTGAGGAAGGAGCTCGTAGAAATTACGCCTTTTCAATCCCACCAAATAAACAAAAGAACTTTTTTGGGTTGTAGTCTCGGCTTTGGGGCAGTTTAGAGCTCTGGGACGAATCAAACCGATGGTATAGACGGCTAATAGATAAGACTGCCTGTTTGCAGAAGCGGAGCCAGATAAGGCCATTCATAGCGCGATGAGAAAATAAACTTTTCGGACACCCTAATATTTATTTGTTAATTATTGCTAGTTATTAAGGCAGAAAGTGTTTCAATCGTTGCAGTAATACAGCGTTTTACCCTGAATACATATGACGATGAAAATGGAAATGAGAGCTTAATTTTTTTTTCAAGAAGCATAAAAACGGTTTAAATTAAGTGACAGTAATAAACATTTTTATTCCTAAAAACATTAACGTTTTTCCATTTCCAGATTTTCCGGACGGAGAATGAAATGTGGTTTTATTTAAGAGAAGCCTTGCTTATAAAATATATAACATGTCTTTGCGCTTTATAAAAATATTAAGAAAACAAATTATATGTTTTCATAAAAAAGGCCTTTCTAATAAAAGAATTTAACATTAACAATTATTTTAAAGAATTTTGTTTTATTGTATAGAATAAAAATTGATTTTAATTTAAACTATATATTAAGAAGTTAAAAAGACAATTAACATTTTTTTGTAACATATCATTCTTTAACTTTCAAAATTCTCTCTGACTTAAAACTGTTTTTAACTCAAAAGATGAATCACAAAAATATTTCCTTTGAAAATTTTGCATCGTCAACTTGATGGTTGAAAAGGCAGAAAGAAGTTTTGAATTAATAAACAGATAAATATTAAATATATTTTTTTAAATCATGAAAATAGTGCATTTTTGTGTTTACTGAGTAACATCGTCGGATCCGATGCGTTTTATCTCAGAGATATGTCGCTATACATTTGTAGAGGATTTTTCTTTTCTGTTTCTCAATTTAATTGTTGAATCATATTTTTGAATTCGATAATAAATTTGATAAGTAGATAAAATTTGTATAAAAGCATACTTCTTCTTGTGTACGGCCGACCCCCCCACCCCCCCTGAACGTAACAGTATCGGTAGGAATTGTTGTGACCGACTACTACAGACAAATGAATTTAGCGAAGCTGATATGTTTTTAGAATGTTTTCAAAAAAGTCAATTATTTTGTTCTGCGATGTATGTTAGTTATTGGTTATTGGTTTCAAACCGCGAAGGTTAAACGATGATTTTACTCTGCAGAGGAGTGATGTAAGTGAGTAAGAAGAGCGCATTTTTGGATATATTTGGATATAACGATTTTGGATATAACGCAAGTATTTCATTTAGCTATTCTTTTTTAATCATAATAGTTCATTTTAATTCGAAACTTGTTGTTTCTATATGCCACCTAGTTAAAAATAAACATTTCTTACTCAATTTTGATCATCTCAGCCTTATTTTGAGAAAATTACATTTGACTGGCGCGCAAGCAAAAGCCGAGAAGTTTACGTATCTGCTATGAAAAAGGGTAGAGGTTGAATGTGAATCAATTATTATACTCAAGAAAAACATGCATTAAAAGGAAAAACATTTAACGCAGGAAAAAATATTGTTTTAATTTTATCTAATTTAAAATGTTCAGTTAAATTCTAATATAAATACATTCTTTAAAATTTTAAAGATAATTTTAAGATTTACCTCAAATTATTTATTTCAAAATTATCTTCTGCTAATGACATTCATACTGAGATAATAATAATTTTAAAATATGACTTTCTTTCATTTTAATTTTCGAATTTTCGTTTTTTTCTCCGATTTTATTCCATCAACACCATACATTAGTAAAAGTGTAACACTCAAAAATATTACGAATGAATTGCTTTGAGATGAAATAAACAAGGTTACATTTTTAACTAATATAATTAATTAATTTAAATAATAATAATACCAAGTATTTATTTATATCTTCTGTTTTCTTTTCTGCCCATTTTTATCTGGGATGAATTCAACTTTCGGAAAGATATGTTTATTAAAGTAGAAACATTATTTTGAAATTTAATTTAAAACAGTAGAATTATCTTTGATCCATAGTAAATATATTCACTTAATATTTAAGCAGACTGCTGGGATTTTAATAAATAATATTTCATCCCTGTTTTTTATCAATTTTTATTGTAATCATCACATAATAAAGGTGAACAAATAACATTATGTCTTTTCTAGAAAAAAGAATTCGAATTCGAATAGACCCGAATTCATTCGAATTGGAATTTATTTTTCTACTCAAAGATGGAATATTCACAAAACGCATATTGAACACAGTACTATTTAAATTTTACTTTCAGAAATCGCTCAAACAATATTAAAAAAAAGATAAGCTGACAATTTTTGAAATTCAAACATTTACATAAAAATTTGCATTTTGAATAAAACTAAGTTTAAAAATTACAAATTAGCATTTTTTAAATAGTTTGTTAGAAGATCAAGATAACTTGAATGAAACATTAAAAATTTAACAAATAATTAAAAATCCGTTTTTTTTTTTTTTTGAAAAACTCTTCTTATTCTAAAAATCCCGACCCAATCCTATTTTTAACACAAAATAAGAGGCGACAGATCTATGAATAAATCCAAAAAGCGGCCGCTTTCTTCCGTAAAAATAATAATCCAGTAAATATCACGACGATAGATGAAACATTGGAAGAAAAAAAATTTGAATAAAGATGTTGATAATAAAAAAAAAAAATGAAAAATAGTCGTGAATTGGAAACATTTTTCTCTCCTGACATTTTAGAAATATCGCTGAGTTATGGCGACCAGCTTAATGTTGTTTGATCTTTCAGGCATGAGGCGTTATATACATCGCAGATATTTTTTTTTCAGATTTGCTTGTTTGGGTGTTGAGCTGCTTTCGAATTTGAATCTGCGTAGAAGTCACAGATGCCATCATTTTATGCAATAAATATATTCTCTCTATATTCATATAAAAATAAAATATATTATCAATTCAATGCGCGAATTCGCTGGGACTGAACATTTTATTGCTAAGGGTTAGAAAATTCAAGGAAATGAATGTTTCGGTCAAGCAAACCGACTTGGAATCTATAAAACATTCAAATTTCTTTGCGGATACTAATATATATCAATGCTTCTATGCAACTTTCAGTGTTTTCAATGTTATGACGCACTATTGAGTGACATTAACAGATTTAATGAGTATTTTCAAATTGTTTTATACCTTTTATTCTATTTCTGATGAAAGTGTTCCAAATATTTTTCATTTAAAAACATCATATTTTTTTTTCCTTCATTTATCTGATTTTTTTTTTTTTTTTTGTAAACGCATCTTTTATTTTGACCATAAATAATTTTCATTTCATTGAGTCGTTGTTTATAAATCTATGTAAATCAAGAAGGTAAAACTTTATATGATAACATTTCGTAGATGCATATATTTAATGTGTTTAATTTTAAATAAAAAATGGCATATAAATTGAAAATATTGCCCGACTTCTTTGTTGATGAAAATTTTTGTTTCTTAATATTCTCTACAACACTCCAATCAATCAATTCATTTGGTCAAACCAGTTCATTTGGAAATGTCACTTAAGGTACGTATTTATTTATAATAATAATGATAATAACCTAACACTCCATTAATTATGATAATAAAATTAAAGTATAGCTCTTGATATTATAAATTAAATACTTACTTTAAGTTTTTAATAGGGAATTTTGTTAAGAAAATTGCCCATGATTCAAAAAAGCTTTTATTTAAAAACTGTTTAAGCATATATAATTAGAAAAAGATTCCTTTTAAATGGGTTATTACTATTTAAATAATATTTAGCAATCCGTTTACGAGACATTTTTTTAGTCTCGTTCATGTGCTAAAACTAATATTAACATGAAAGCAAAGCTTTCTTTCATACAAATTCATATTTTACAAACTTATCTCTCAAAATTTATCTTCTGACTTCTTTTTTTCTCCTTTAAAGTTAAAACTTACCTGGAAAGAAAGAAAGAAGATAGTTATATATTTGTGACTTGAATCGAAACGTACTGATCCATTGATCAGTAATTTCCACGGCTCGTTTCATTCCTTCTTCTGGAGAATTGAGAGGAAAGATAATATCTGAAACGTTAGCTGAATTGATTTTTAAAATTAGTAATTAACTGTAAAAATCTATATAAAGGAATGCAATGAACACAGTATTTGTATCGAATAATAAAATAAAAAAATATCTCTGAAAAATATGCCTTTATTAGTGTATAAATATATAAAGGACAGACGCGAAAGCAATAGAAAGACTTTTATACTCCAAGAAATTTACAATTTTCATCCCATAATATAGCTGAACTTTTCATGAATTCTGGTATTCATTGAGACTTAAATTCTCTATAGTAATGCTTAAAGAGGCTCCTATTTTTTATGTTGTCTTTTAAAATAAATATTGGTATAATAGTCACAATATACCAATTTATCACAAAAAAAACCCCATCTACTTTTACATCAATAAATGAATTATTTTTAAAAACACCATTATTTATTATTTTTAGTTTATAGAATTCTGTATATTTTTAAATTTACAGATAATCTGCCTTCAGGCAAACTTTGCAATTCTTGATCATTTTGTTCCAAATCAGTTCCACGAATCTGGCAATTAATTTTGTTCCAAAATATATTAATAAATCTATCAATTGTAATTTTGTTTTGTTTTTTGCACAATCAATGCATCGTAGAAATTTACTCTACTTAGAAAATGTGTGGATGATTCTATAATTAATTTACAAAGTCACTCTTTTTTTTTTCAATCTGACACAGTTTCTGGATTTGAAAAATTATTGGAAGTACTTTCATTACATCGGATAATTGTAAATACATCACCTTTATTGCACTGCCTTTAATGATCATCTTGTATCAGAAACACTTTTAAGTGATACATTTAGATTCTTCATTAAAATACTCTTGTGATTTATCGAAGACAAGAAAAGATGAAATAATCTCCGCGGAATCTAAAAAGAAATCAATCTTTGAGTTATGCATGCAAGGTGGGCATGTAACTAAATTTATAGATTGTGAGTTGCACCAAGTGCAAATATTGCTTCATAAATACTTTCCAACATGCAGACACATCTCCCTTATGTTTGTCATCCCCTATTAACACCTTGAGCAAACCCTCATCCTCTGCAAACTTTAATATTCAGTTTTTGAAATTCTAGTTCATTTCAAAATTTAGTCGACGCACCTCCTCTCGCTTCATGTGTCTGAATAAAGTTGATGGAGCATTCTTCAACCATTCTCTTTCCATGGCTCGGGCATGTCTCAGTCTCCGTTTCCTGCGCTTTTTTCTTGAAGCATCAGAGGTTGGCGCTTTGCTTTCTGAATTAGGATTTCATTTCTAATATTGTCCGAAGCAAATTGTATTATTTCATTTTAAAGAGTGAGTGAGAAAGCTTTTATATTTTTCACAGAGTTCCTTTAAATAGCTAACAAATCCAACATTTTTTTTTACAAAGTGCCACACTTTGCATCTCCGATAATTTTATTTGAATCTTTCGGAGCAATATTATTTTTGAAAGTCATTTTCCCCCTTCTATTTAAATTAACTGCATAATCGTCATCTAGATTCATTTTTCTCATATTCCATTTCACGTGTAATTTCGCTGCTCCGGGGAATTTTGTTGGGGTGGAAAGCTGGACGAAGATGCCTCCAAACATTAAATCCTTTTTGTGAGTCAGAAAGATTCTGCTGCCGAAGTTCGACTCACATTCTTTAGTCAACGGAATGCACATGAAGGCCATTTTCTTTCAACAATTTCTCAATAAATTAGTTTAACTTGAAACTAGTCCCTTGAAATTTTTTTTATCTTGAACTGTCTAGTTTCAGCGTGTTAATGTTGTCGGCTTGATCAACAAAGAAAAACTTTGATTTATTTGTAATAAAAAGCTAGGAGTAAGGATTGTTCTAATTTAGAAGTATTTCTTCAAAAACTGTAGAATGTTTATTTCATTCGATATTATCAATATGAAATAAAATCATTGCATAGGTCCCCTCCTAAATGTTATTTTTATTAATGTATAATTAAAAATTCAAAATATTACTTTCAAAATATTGCCTTTACAAGTATCAAATGCTTAAAAGATACTATAAACTGTATATTATCTATTATTTATAGAGTGGGTATTGACGAAATATCAATTGCTTGAATGCATTTCATATTCCCAAATTTATTCCATACAAAAATTTTACAAAAAAAAACAGGGAAAATCTGAATATGAAATTAATACATATGCTTTATATGAAGTTAATTATTTAAAGTTTTACAATGAAATTTTAATGGTATATTAAAAAACGAGTACTAACAAAATGGTCTAAAAGTGCAAAAATACTTGACATTGCAAATCACTGTACATATAAAAAAGTTCAAAACCACAAAAATAATAAGAAACAAATGTGTCAGAGTTATTCAAGCATGTTCATCCCGCATCTGTTAATAAAACCACCGTAATATTGCAGTCAAGTTTAGTTCAGTTATATTAACGTCCCATTTCTAAAGCAACACTTGGCAGACAAGTTAAAACAGGTACATTGAAAATACCACTCAGTTCTGCCATTCATTCGAATGCTCACAATGGTCAGGGCAAACATCGAGGGTCTGAGAAAGGACAAAATCTAACCACCAAACCGCGCACTAGAAGGGGGTGGGTTGGGAGGATTTAAAAATAAAAATTCTCGTGATCAACATTTTGGATCTTCATTCCAAATGCAGCTAATGCAGGTGAAACTGGCTGTCTTGGCACTAATTATATCTGTTCATTATCGGTTTGATACTGATTTAGCGACTGTTGAGTGCTAATGAAGACCTCTGTTAATGATTTAATATGTATTTACCGTAAGAATATGAAGTCTTGTCATTGGTCTTATCTTTGAATAAATAAAATTGTAAGGTTAAATGTAGTACACATAAAAAAAGTACCCACTTCTGCTGGTAGTAGTCCTGTGAATACTGTACCAGACATTGTTCGCCTGAATACATACAATGCAATTTATATTTCATTCCAGCTTTAAATTCATTAAAATGGTTTGAAAAAATTTAAAGCGAAATATTTTGTACGCATTATTATTATCTTCCCAAGGATTTGAAGTATTAGTTAAAAATATCTTTTTTTTGTTTACATGTTCAATAGGTTTAGGCTGACAGATTTTTAAATTGTGTTGTATCAGTAAATGAATATTGAAGAATATGCATAGCGGTCAACTGCCTTTAAATTGATATTTTTACTGGATTTAAAATCAATTTTTTAAAAAGTAATGCTGAAAATTTACCTTGGAGGCCGGGAATGTATGTGCACCTGGGGGTTATTTTTTCGAATTTTTAATTAGAATTTTATTTATTTAAAAATTAAGCGAAATTTTGGCGTGTTTCTGCTATAACTTCCGAAAATATTACCGCACAAAAACGATTTTTACATGAAGTTAAAGATCAAAAATTTATCTTTTAAATGATACCAATGTTTTAATCTTAAAATTAAATTTCTATTTGTAATGAATTTTTAAATAAATATTTTAACAATATTTTTCAACAATTTTTTTCGTACAAAATAAAAATAAAATTTAAGCTGCAGGAGCACGTTTCGCATTCATAGGGGAAAATTAGCTTTTTTCAAAATTTTGCCATCACATTGATTAAAGCTTCAATGAAAAATAAATTAAACCTTTTTGGAAATGAAATCTGCAAAAATATAATTTTCTTCACGTGTCTGTAGGAAATGAAACAAATATGAAATATTATTTTTTCTAAAAAATAAATTCAAGAAAAATTATTTTATGATCTTTTACACTCTCTATATTATTAATACAATAAATCAGTTTTATTTTAAGGCAAGTTTTATTTAATATGAACAGGATATCCATTGAAATCATGGCCATACAGCTAATTTGTAAACCTTTAGTAATAGACACAGATCTGCTAAAATGGTTTAAATGGAAAATGATTATATTTTATGTAACTTGATTCAATAAATGCTCTAATAAATAACGAATTTTTGATTTTACATAAAGCTTCTGCTGTGGAAATCACGAATAACAAAATGTTCTTGAAACACTAATATTTTAAATAAAAAAGAGTTAATTTCCAATCAACTAAATCAATCACTTAAACTGACTGATTTATGAAAATTTGAATATCACTATTCAATAAAAAAAAGGATAATTTTAGATTTTCCATTGATCGTTTCAAAGGAAATGCGCCAATCAGCGCGCAGGTTTCTCAAGATTAATTGGCCTAAGATTATGAAAATGTTGAGTTTTTCTAAATTTTTAACATTCAAAACTTCATAAATAAGTCTTAGCTGATCGTGGAAAATAGAAACATTCATTCATTTATTTAAAATTTGGTGTGTCCAGAATATTTCTCAGAATATGATACCTTACTGCATTAAATTTAGACTTGATAATTTTTGAAATATATTTATAGGCCGGAACAAAATATTATCATTGATTTCATTTCAATCCTTTTGAAAGCAAAACTAAAAACTGAATTTTATGCTGAATCTGAGAAATTTTTGTTGAATTATTCTTTGAGATATTACATAAATTATGAAAAATATTTTGTAGTTCACATAAGACTTATAAACCAAGCGATTCTGTTTGCAATACTCCTATTAAATAATAATAATAATAAATAAATAACAATAAAGATGATAAATAAAATAAAGCACTTGGTTTTATTACAAAATATCTTTATATTAATTGCAATTTCATCATTTCCACTTTAAATTAAAGTTGAAGTTTTACCGGAAATGATAACAAATTAGCAAAATATATCTATAGTAAATTGAACGAAACGATCTAAACAACAGTATAAGTTTGGTATGACTATCAAAATTTAAATATTAAAAATGTTTTGTTTGAGAATCTATTAAGAGATCAGTTACTTAAAATATTTAATTGAAAATTGTAGCGAGCGACAATACTGGCGATCCGGCTGGTCACCAAAGGCGGCTAGTATTTAATAAAAATAATTTCGAACATTAACTAAATTTTTCACTAAATAGCACATTTCATTTGTTTAAAAACTTTTAGAACTCATTTTATACATATTATTACAAAATCTTATGGAAGTTTGCAATAAATTCTTACTCAAATTTTCTCTGAGAGCAATTAAAGTTAATCTCATACGAACATTACTCGTATGAGATCAATCGATTCTTTAATAATTAAGCTCTAAAAATATCCTACTATAATCGCCACTGTAAAGAATTTTAGAATTGAAGTGAATAACAAACGATCATTTTTGAAAAATAATAAATTAAACAAAACATTACATTAAAGTTGCAAAGAAATACGAATTTTAATTAATCTCAATAAAATAATTTTTAATAACATTCATTTACTACCAACACTCCCTGCAATCAACTGTCACATGAAGCACACACGACTCCAGCATGAAGATCAGAGACAACAAACCTGGGCATTCTGTGAGTAGCGCACCAGATGTTTCCACGCAATTCATGCCTCGAATTAAATGCAACGCTTGGAATAAGAGGCGTTGAGAGAAAAGGGAAGCCATGGAGTACTTTCATGTCATTTTGCCCTGCGATGGTCGAGTTAACAGCTTTTTATCAGGATGTTCATCTGGTTTATGTAGAAGATTTCTAACGTTTTATGAACAGGTTCAGGAAGTAACTATTCTCTTTTGAAATTAAAGATTTTTTTACTAATTAAAGTATTGCATTTTAAATTAGTTTTGTTCGATTAATGTCTTATTTTTTTAAGTAAATTTTCGGATGGATCTCACCATTTCGAACGCCGGTCAGGTGTCGAGATGGATAGCAGCCTTCCTCCCACACCAAACTTTTGCAATACATCATCGAGAAGGTTTATGGCCCCAATCGATTTAACTTGCATCAAACCTGCTCACACCGTGCTTCTTTGGTGACCTCGGTTTTCAAACCTAGACCCATCGGGCTTCGAAATTGAAACCGTACTATTACGCCACTATATATTAATTCCTTAATATTTTTTAAAAATAATGATAAAATTTTATAATTAAAAGTTTTAAATTTTAACAAATTAAAATTTCACAAAGTTAAATTAAAAATTAACAAAGTTAAATTAAAATTTAATAAAATTAAATTAAAATTTGACAAAGTAATTAAATTTTTAACAAAAGGTTTTAATTATATTTGATATTCGACAATTCGTGTAAATATATAGGCATCATTATCGTCACCATTTGAATCTTAAAAAAAAAAAGAGTGTTTGAAAAATGTTTTAAATTAAGTAAAGCAATAGCATGTTTTGAAAATTATTTATCTTTAAAACAATATAATTGACAATTTAGGAAATAAGTATAATTCCGCTCGGGATTCGGGAAACGGTGTTTATATTCAGGAAAACGGTGTTCTAGAAAGATACGCTAATTTCTTTAAGTGCAATTAAAGTAAATTATTCTCAAATTTACAACAACACACAGAATGTGAAGCCAAGTTGGCACTTTAAGCATTTGGTCATTTTTTTCAATAATTTTTTTCTTGTTGTTATTGTTTATCTCCCTTGGACTGAACACCAATTCACACAAAATCCTAAGAGATAGGGAAAGAGGGGTGCAGTAGCTTCTGAGGATAAAGACCCTTGAGCACTCGAGGGCAGAAGTCTGACTTTAGCTCATATGAAGATGAAACTCACATACTCGCTTGCACAACCCCTTTTTACAAGCGGGGGGGGGCCTCTTTCAACACTTCACAGATAGAACACAGGTTAACGAACAACCACACCCGAACCAGGACTCGAGCCCGTGACGTCCAGATAACGGGGAAGACGCGGTATCCCTAGAACAGGACGCCCGCAGTGAGAAATTTTTTCTTTCTTTAGATATGAAGCGAAAGATTTTATTATCACTAAACCATCATTTGGTGCCTTTTTGACTGGGCTAATTCTGAGGATTCACTATTGATTTAAACAATACAATTTAAACAATTGTTTACAGGCTCATCTGAACAACTTTTAGAATATAGCGTGATATTCAGTCTCAGAAGAAAAAAAAATAATATCACTCGGGTCCTTTAACTACTTTAATAAAATTGGTTTATCAAATTGTAGCTAAACATATTATTTATTGGATGATTTAATAAAAGAGTTTAGAACTATTAACCTTTTGTCTACATATTTCAGTGAAGATATCTTTTCTATAAATGCAATTTCGTAGCTCTTCTCTGCAAATGATTATAGAAACCACATTTCTATTGTTTCAATATTTAATTGCCTATTTCAATATTTAACGGGATATAATATCTAAAATCATTCAACACGTTATTAATGCATTCTTTGATTTTATAGTTCTATTCATTGTACCAAAATTCCAAAACTGCTTCTGCAATATTTCGAAAAGTATTTAGAATTTATTTTCAATAATAAACTTATAAATTTTAGTTTTAAATGCTATTTTCAAGTTTTCAAATGTTTTGCTTTCCTATTCAAGAAAATATTTTAATCATTTTTGTAAATTTTTAACATTATGTATGTAATGATATTTTAATTCTAATTTCAATTTAATTAATTTCCAAGATTTTATTTTATTTTAGCCATAGTAACTTCATTCTAAAAATATTCTCTTACTTCGTGATCTAATTCCACTTTCGGTTTAATTAATCCCTTTGTAAAAAATAATGCGCCATCAGTACTGCGTATCAAATGAAAGTAATACTTTCAGTGCCCTTCTCAAAGTCAAGTCATATGTATCCCATCAGCACGTGGCCGGAGATCCCATGCTATATAAGACTAGTGACCATTTGTTTCGGCCCTTTTTGCCTTCCTTCCTTCTTATTTCTACTTTTGTGCCGCGCTACGTCTACTTGTAAATAAATTGCTTTCACTAGATGGATATTAAAGAGAGAATAAAACGAAATTAAAAATACAACGTCTCGTCTATGACTTTAAACCTGCACTCTGTTTCAACCAAAATAATGTTACATGTATATGATAAAACATTTAAGGCTATACTCATTCATTTGTTAATTTTTTTCTTAAAAGAGAAGATGAAAAAATGAAAATATATTTCCTCATATTTCATTTTACATAACGGTAAAAAATTTACATTAAAATTAATGTTAGTTGCATATTGAAATCTACGCAAATGTTTCTGTAATTGTACGGTCATTAAGTTAAAAATATACCTCCCAGGAAAAACAGCAGTCAAATTCAAACAATTTTATATATTCCAAGGCCCTGCAGGTGGGTGTGCAATATATTCCCTAAAATAAATCACAAAATATTCCATTAAACCAGATAAATATTTAGGAAGATATGTTCTAGAAGCAGCCTTATGCATTTTAAACTCGCATACTCCTACATTATTCATAACATTTTAGGAAATGATTTTAAGTTTTATAGACTAAAAATATTTCATAGTTAACTTTTAAAGAATGATTGTTTAACCTTTGGAAAAAGCAATTAATATTTTTCTAAAAAACTGCCGAGTACGCAAAATAAATTTATCAGAACATGATGCATTCTCTTATAAATAATAATCGAATTTAAAAGAAAAGCACAAGATTAATATGCTGCAAAATGTTAAAAATACAGCTTACACATTATTCTTAGATGAAATATTAATCAAAATTTAATGGTACCGTAAAAAGAGAAACATGAATCTATATAAATTTCAAAACGTTTTTCTCTTACGTTGAGCTTCGCTTAAAATGCATTATTTTTATCCGCTTTATGTGAACATTTTAATGCAATGGTGCATATTTAAATTTGAAGAATATTTTGGATTTTTGTCATTTAATAAAAAAATGCCCAGCTATTCCTTCAGTAGAAAGATCATTTTAAGCTTTAAAATTGGATCCATTGTTTATCAGTATCATTACATTGCTATAATTTATAGAATGGTTCTGTTGCCCGTGTAAGATCTCTAAACGACCACATCACAGCTCTAGTGGGCTAAAGCAAGGATAGGGGTTCCAGCCATAATTATTCAACTTAATATTTAAGAATAAGATAGACTAAAGAGTGCCCTTGCGAGGAGAAAAATTGTTATGCTTATTGTGGTTATTGCATTCTTGCCTGTACTCTGGTCCGTTTGTTTAGTATTCTTTGTGTTTTATTCCAGTGTTATTTCGTTTCTTCAGCATATTGTATATTATTTTTTTGTTCCGTGGGATTTATGTAAATGGTTCACATTTTTAATATTACTTGATTTCCGGTCTCATTCTCAAATTACAATTCTGTGCAAATGCAAATCTGTATTTTTCCGTAAATCTGTAAAATGTTCACTATTTTTTCCTAAAATGTTTCCTATTTTTCTCTATTTTTCTTAAGATTTCTCCCTATTTTCCCTAACATTTTTCTTATTTGTCACAAAAACTTTTCCTATTTTTTTACTAAAATTTCTCTATGTTTCTTAGAATTTCTCCCTATGTTCCCCGGCATTTTTCCTATTTTTCTCTAGAATTTTCCCTAAAATTTTCATCATGTTTTCTAAGATTTTTCCCTATTTTCTATCACATTTTTCCTATTTTTCTCTAAAATTAACCATATTAAGCTCTAAAATTTTCACTTCTTTTTTTTACAATCTTTAGGTTGAAACGAATCCGCCGAATAATGGAATGGGAGCAAAACACAAACTTAGCGGTACCTTCCCTCTGAATCTTCCAAGGAAAGGCGACCTGCCGCCATGTACTGGATCTAGTGTAGGCTTCTGTATCTAGAGATAAATACGTGCTGCGGATGACTTTCTGCAGAAGGTTCTTAAATGTTGTCGAATATAGGGGACATTTCCCTAACGAAATATAACTACACTGTTCGTGAGCACATACTCTGTGCTCCTGTTTGCAAAAAATAAAAGATTCTACGCTAGAAAAATCAGGAAACAGTTTTCTTGACTAGTCATCCGTGTATTCACATCGAGCCACACATTATTTTTATAATTTCCGAAAAGAAATTCTATATCACTGTTGCGAATATTTCTTAAAGACATAAAAAATAATTTTCTTCATAAAGTACTAATTTCACAAGAAACTCGCTGGTTTCCAAGTGATCGTTAAAATAAATTTGCTCTGCTTTTCATCGCGAGCTACTCATCGCCCACACTCCACGTGAAAGTCTACTTTTCTTGACTGCCAAACAAAATAAGAAATCTTTTCTGCACAACTTTCAAGACAATGGGAATGCGCTGCCCTATGGGATTAGGAAGGGGAACTTATCCCGACAGGTGTCATGAGATATAGTAGCAGAGTCACAACTCTTCACTCATTGATTTGGTGAATTATGCGGTCTAAGCTGAATTAGAACACCGAGTAATCTTTCGATATAAATTGAATAAAAAACTAAACATATATTCTTTAATCTTATTTCATTGATATCTTCGAATTCGGTTCTTCTGTTGATAAAAGAATTAATTTATCGGAATAGAAACATACAGAATTACATATAATTTTTGATACATTGCTTAACTCTACAGTTGATGGAATGAATCTTCATATAAATGATCTCATAAAGCGTTTAAAATTTAATTATTAGTATTATAATTATAATTAATAGTATAAATATTTCAGTTCTGAAACTCAGTTCTACACTAATAATTGTCTGCCCTAAACGCAAACATTGTTTTTCACGTTTATATTGTCTGACTGTTACGGGGTAGCAGTAACAGGTTGTAGCCACTGTAAGAGGGAAATAATTTTCTTATGGTCAGAAATTTGGTAACTGAGCATGTCAGGCTTTTAAATTCTTCAAAAATTCCAGTCTAACGTGAAACTGAAAAACAAATGAATGCATATTGCACCACTATAATTGCCTAAACAAAATCTAGTTTCTCACAAAGAATTGAGACTCGCTTTCTTGTATCTTAAGAATGAAATACTCATGGTGCTGATGTTCTTTAATGCAATCAAACTATATTCTGCAAATGTGACAAGGCAAAATTATAATAAGAGTTACTAGAAATTTCCAAAAAAATATTCATTTTAACCACAAATTCTTAGCTGTTCCAGTATTCTAACAAAACTATATCCTTGCTATTTATTTCTAGTACTTAATAATATATGACAAGAGCTATCAAACATTCTGGAAATATCTGATTTATGATAAAAGGAATAGGTCTTATAATGTTCCTGTCTTTTTTACTGCTTTGGTGCGCGTGTGTGGTGTAAGCGCTTGAATGTTCATTTTCTAATAAATTCTGCAAGTGGAATTTTTCTTGCAGCGTTCATTATTTCTTAAATAACTAAATAAAGAGTTCGTAATGATAATCACGACGTACTCAATTTTTCAAAATGCATAAGAATTGTATAAAGGGGGGGGATCTGAAAGTATGTATATCACTCTATTAGGTTTTTAATATGAATAAAACAAAGCCATGTAGTAAGTGCGGTGATATTTTGACGCAAATGAATTGAATAAGTTCATTTTAATACTGTATTTCTTTTATTTAAGGACATCAATATAAGCTCTTCCCTTAGTTCAGCGATTCTCAACCTGTGGGGCGTGCCCCCCTAGCACACTAGAAGGGGGCGCGAGAATAACTAAGAGAAAATATTATTTAAAAAAAATTGATTAACTGACTGAAAGGAAAGCACACATACACACAGAAAACAAAATACATTTCGACATATTTAATAACTTATTGAAGTAAAACAACTTACTTAATATAAACATACTAAATTAAAATCAAATTTAATAATCATTAGTGACTTCCTTGGGCCTGTCTTGCAGAGCAAAGTTTTTCGAAGGAAGGTTTAATATTAGAAGTAGCCAGTCTCAGTTCCCGAATATGTCGACCAAGTACCTCAATTTAATCACAAATAAGCTATCGCGAAAATTCTCGGCCTCCTGTCTGTTTTCTTCTTCTAGGAAATGGCGATTTCTTCTCTTAATTCATAAACACGTTGCAAAAAATTTCCACGTAATGATCATCTTGCCTCGCAATAAAATAGTAACGCTGAATGTACTGAACCCATGTCTTCAGAAAGTGTGGAAAAAATTCTCGATTTCAGGTATCTCATTTTTATATAATTTACTACGATTACAACTGTAGTTAACACAATATTCAAACCAGGACTCCTTTCTTTCGAAGCCAAAGTTTCTCTGTGGATCATGCAATGTGTGCATTGAGGCGATTTTTGTTTTAAAAGTGCTTGTATATCTTGGTATCTTTCGGACATTCAACGAGCACCATCGGTGCATATTCCGACGCAATTTTTCCACTCTATGTTTGACTCGTTCATAAAATCATTTAAAATAGCAATTAATTCGAGCGCTATCGTTTTGAGTTCTATTGGTTTACAGAAAAGTAGTTCTTCTGCTACTGACATATTATGACAAATTCGAACATAGGAAATTAAATGAGCACCTTTATTACTATCTTGCTTCGTCAAGCTGTACTGAAAACAATTTGTCCCGCAACTTCGAGAAAAGCTGACACTGTACATCTTCGGCTATATCGCCAATTCGACGACCGGTAGTATCATATGAAAGAGGTATGGACTGCAGTTGTTTTGAAAAATTATCCCCAAACATAGTTTTTATAATCTCAATTGCTGCTGGCAAAATAAGCTCTTCACCAATGGTGTGAGGTTTTTTACATCTGGCTATTTTATATGAACTTTGTAAGATGCAATTAAAGCATTTTTTATTCACAGACAAAGATTCTTTAAAAATTGATTTTTGCTTTTTATATGATTTTTATTTTAATTCGAAGAATTCTCCGGGTTTGTTGACGTACTCACTATGAAGCGCTTCCGAATGTCGTTTAAGTTTATTAGGTTTTATTTTGACTGCGGCCAACAATTTTGAGCAAATGATATACAGGGGCCTTTCTTCTTCATTTACTTCAGCACTGGTAAACCCAAAATTTAAGTATTCTTGAGAATATTTTCTTGATTTTATTTTCGGAACCACGCTCGTCTGTGTACTTGTTGATGCTTGACTATCGTCTAATGCTTGCTTACTTCTGCTTAAAAATTTATTCATGAGTCTGCATAAATCTGCTTCAGTGAATATTTTATATGGTGAATTGCAATTAACACGAAAACATATATAACATACAAATTCACAATTGATTCGATAGCGATAAAAGGATCGATTCGAATGAGACTGGCTGGAATTGAAACTTGTGTATGGAATATTTTCCTTCTTATGAGAAAACATTTACTCCGCGCATGCTCGAAACGGCCTCGGTCGTGTGGATTCCCTTGCACAATCCAATTTTTTTCACTTTAGTTTTGCCATGCTTCTGTTTTATTTCTTTTATTATTCGAAAAAAAAAAGGAATTCCCAGTTTCTAAATTTAGCTCACCCCGTCTAGGTTAACTTTCATCAACGAATTTTTGTACTTTCATATTCTTTTAACTTTATCTCCCTGTTTGGCTTTCATTTCAAATATAATATTTAAATTTTCTCCGCTTTCATTCGCTTCATCTGTTCACCGCCCGCTTGTCCAAAATGCAAGATGTGGTTTCTCGCCAACGTTGGCTCGCTTTTACTCTTGTTTTGGCAGTTAGTTAAAAATAATTTAAAAACAGAATCCAAAATACTCAATATACATTATTGTTGTATACATTTTATTGCAAGGGGGGGCGGTGAAAATTTTGATTGAAAACTGGGCCACGAATACTGAAAGGTTGAGAAACGCTGCCTTAGTTAAATGAATCCAAGCTACAGTCATTTTCGGACGAAAAAGATGCATCAACACGTCACCAGTCAATAGTAAAAGAAAAACGGGGGAACACGGTCTAAGCTCTTAAGAATTCGAAATGGAAATGTTTCAAAAAATACTCTTCAGTATTTTTAGTAATACTGAAGAGTATTTTTTGAGACTTGCAATTCTCACAGTTAAGAGAAATCAATGTTATACATTTTAAAGGAGTTACAGTAATGATATTTTGAGAGGGACGGGGAAAAAATTTGTAAATTCGTGCAATATTATATATGAATTCAAATGATAAGGACAAAAAATTAATTTCAAAAGTGCAAAAAAAAAATTGAATTCATAGCATGTATGCTTCATTTACAAATTTATCTTAGAATTCCAACTTCATGGGCTAATTCATAAAATGTGTTACAATCATCGGGAAGCCATTTAATGAATTTTATGATCTGCACTTAAAATACTTGAATATTGGCTTCAAAATTTCCGCCAATTCTTTCACGAAAGACTATAAAGCAACAGCACATTTTTTGATAGTATTGCATAATAATCACAATTTAGAATCTTAATTTATATTTTTATTTTCCATATTCTATATTTTAATGATGTTACTTTCGAGTAATGAAATATTTTTTTAAAGAATGTTCTATGTAAAACTCGTTATATGTTAGAGTATTTTAGAAGATTTAATAATGTAATACTGATTGCAAAGGAACATTTCGTTTAAATATAAGAATATATATATTTTTTTATTTACAAGCATGGAATTATGCTATCGACTTTATACCAAATTCTTGATGAATTACAGCTTTTATATTTTATACATTTGTCTGTTTCTGATAGTTATCAACATCTAATTATAAGCTAATGAATTAATCTTAATTATATTCTGACTTCATGCGCTATACAATATTCCATACGATATGCAATGTTTAAAAACAATGAACAAGCTTTTTTAGTGTATTAATGTTAAGTAATAACAACACGTCAAAAGTATGCATGCCAAAATGAATTCGTAAAGATATAAGAACTACAAAACAATATTGTATAGAAATGAAAATACATCATTAGAAAGAAAACTCCTGAACAGATTAAAATTCAAATTTGTTTCGAGTCTTCTTTGAGCGTATTACATATTAATTATGCTGTACTGACTTGTTCTGGGGAATCTCAAATTTAACCACTTGGAAGACAAATATTTGCCGCAATCTGATCCGTAATTCCAATGGGCAAAACATTTATCGATTTTGTCTGGTTGCATAAGTTCTAGGAAGTAATTCTTTTGAAAAAACTATTATAGAATTAACGAAAAATCTTTCTTTGTAAACCATCAAAGAATATCGATTTCTTTATTTACCAACTCAGTTTTCGAAAATATAAATCAAAAAGTCATTTGAGTAAAAAAGGTTTCCATTTGTGAGACGAAACTAGAATGTAAACAAGGAAGTAAGGGAAACAACTTACAGCTGGAGGCGATTGCATTTTTATTACATCTTCAGAACGTTTGGGAGCAAGATGATTAACCTGGGGCGTCAAACACGACACTACTTCATTTTATTCTTGTTGTTTGACTTTCTGTAAATCCGTGGATGATATTTTTAAGCGGATTAGTACTTTATTTTACAAAAAAGAAAATGGAATCCTTATTTGTCGTTCTTCCATTTCGTTTCTTTTTAAACATAAATATTTGCTACGAGTTGATATGAAAAATTTGAAAAATAGAAATGTCGTTTTATTATTCTTCTTTGTTTTTGAATGAGAAAACAATTGATTCCTTGAGTGATGAGAAGCAGGAAGCGTCTATAAAAATATGTTGAATTAAAAATATTTAAAAATTAGTAATTTTGCTAATGATTTAATCTTTTCCACATAGTAATAATAATAAAGGGCACCCTTCATGAACATTTTATGCCTAGGACATTATTTACAATATCAATAAAAGAAACAGCCGAAAATTTATTTTCATGTATGATATAACTTGATTTATTTCATGTTAAAAAAGATAACATCTTGTAAATGATTTTATGCTCACTTCTGATGTGCTAGACTTTTGGAATTTTGACTCAGTTACGTTTCTTCAATGGAAATACACGATTTCTTTTTATTTTCAGAACTTAATTTTTTGTTAATCTATAAATTAAATTAAATGTTGCTTCCGCAGTCATGGCACCACATTTTAGGAAATTTTTCAAAAAATTATATTTCAAGATTCTACAATATTTATAAAACTACTACTATAATAATAATACTATATAACATTACTACATTTAATGTCCAAATAAAAACGTTTCGGAGAAACTGTTTTGTATGAGAAATTATTTTGATTGTTGAATTAAAACCACAACATTTGTTACAATAAAAAACATTAAAAAATTACCAGCATATCACTGAAATGACAAAACGAATTTTATTTTTAGCTAGTTATCCACAATGGTTATATGATTTTGTCAATTACAGCAATAAATCAAATAATTTTAGACATATTAATTCAAGCTATGCAGAGACGAAAATCTCTATCTATTTCTTCAAGAAAGATGGCGTCTAACTTTTCCTTCAGTTTTTTAGTTTCTAATAATCATATCACATTACGAGTGTTCAAAAAAAAATACACTATTAGAAAATTACAATTCAAGTACAAGAAGCTAGCTACAAGCAGGAAATTGACTTTTCGAATAACTTTTGTTGTGAACTTTACACCGAATGCACAAACTTCTTTCAAAATCTTGGGGAAAATCCGCGTACGAAAAATGAGTCTGCACATCATTCTACGTTGCCCATAGAATAAATAAAACGTTTGCAAAATTACCAAAATAAGAAATTTACCATAATAAGCTATAAACATATCGACAAAATGAACGAGCGGAAGTGTCATTGTCTGGACTTTCACGCATACAGTGCAATAAAGGTGCTATGGCAGATAATGCCTTTCATTCAATTATTCTTAAAAATCATTAAATTAACATTTCTTTAAATTAAGATTAAAATCTCAAAATTATTCCTGTGTTAGCCTTAGATAGCTACAATGAGCTACACGCATGAAATGTTTTGGATTTTTCCAAAATAAATAATTCTAAATAGTTAAATCAGTTCCCACAGTAAAAGGCACGTGCAACATAATTCTATTAAAGTTCTGTTTACCCCATAAATAATTTAAATATTATTTTATATTAATAATTATCTTATCTTAAATGTTCTAACCTAATAATTATACCAAATTCCATGTCGATAGAGCATTATGCGCTCGTCCAAACTAGTTAACTTAATTTTAATCTTTCCTAAACTTACAAATGACAGTAACTATTCCAAATTATTATGTGGAGGTGCTCGTGACCACACCGCGGAATTCCGAAATGTCACGACTTTGCCTTTCATGGTATTGGCATACGATAGTTACGAAATATTCACTACTGGCGTGAATTGAGCAGTTTCACTGAATCATGTTTGGCGAGAATTTCCCTGGCATGTGGTTAATAGTATCCAAAATCCAAATTTTTGTTTCATACACGCTTTTCCCAATCAAATGAAGCAAACATTTGACGCAGAGTTTCAATTGTATCACAAAATCGCACACAGTTAAATCCTTTTTCAGCTATCTGATTGATATATTTCTGAAAGTACAGAACGACAGACGGTCGTTAGATTTGATACAAACTTTACCTACATTGTAAATGATACATTTGAGAACCGAATTTTATCCGTTTAACTCTCTCTCTGTTTTGTAATTAGTGTGTTAACATATATTCGGTCACATTTCCTCTTAATGCATTTTGCACAAAATTTCATCGGTCTAGCTCGAAGCACTTATGAGGTATCTTTGTTACAGACAAATGGAAGGGCACACAAACATAATACCCAACATGTGTTTGTAGGAATCAGGAGGTCTAAACCGGAAGAGTCGTCAAAATTTCGAATTTGAATTTTTTGACGATTACAATTTTTTTCTCTATATTTCGTACATAAGAATGTAAAAATGTAATGAAATGAGAATCTAAATTGAACTAAAGGACATGCTTCATATTGTGCATTACTTAGGTTTATAAAATGCCAAAATTCACCACTGCGTACAAAAAACTACATCTTCCATTTATTATCTCGCTAAAAGAATGCAGAAAACAATAAATAAAGACAAATTCTAGTTTTTGAAACGAACTCATGAAACAATAATGTAAATAGAGGAGTTCACAGAAAAAATCCCAGAGAGAATGGCATTTTTTCTGTAAAACCACTGCAGGCCGACATCTTCCAGATGCCCCAGATCAAGATGATTACCTTGTGACGTCAGACACGGAGTTGTTTGGTCTTCTTTGTGTTGCCTAATTTGATGTAAATGCGCAGGAAATATTTTGTTCTTAGTCCCTTTTTTTAAAAATTTTGCTTTGAAGAAGAAACGAGAATATTTGCTTTTCTTTCATTTCAGAGGAAAGATTTGATAAGAAAATGTTCGAAAGGATGCGATGGAGCAAGAAAAAATCAATTTTTATAACACTATTATTAACTTTGAATATGAAAAGCAGTTTCTCATGGATGCTACAGTTTTTATTCATCTCTTATTTTGTTCATTTATTTAAAACAATAATTTGATTTAATATTAAATTAGTTTTTTAAATTTTATTTACCTTTAAGGTTTTCTAAAGATTTAACTAATGTTTCCTGATTCTTTTTTTAAATATAAAAGAAAATAAATATTTAATTTCACTTTTAATTTAATCTACGTTTCTGTAAAAATTAGGTTAATGATATTAAATATTTGGTTTATAAATCAGCAATTTTCTAAAAATTCGAATCAAAATTTGTGGAAATTTTTTCTTTAAAATTTTATAAACCATTTATTTTATTCTAGACATTCAAAACATTCATGCTACTGCAGTTTTGTTATCGTATTTGTCAAGAAAGAAATTTAGCTTTTCTTATCTTTGAGGAGAAAACATCCGTAGCGCCAATTATTTCCTAGAAAATCATCTGTGGAGGTAAAAAAGTCAAATTAAAAATCAAAAGGAAAAACAAAAACTGTTACAAAGTTGACAAGACAGTCATATTCCAAAAATGGGTAAAAACAGGGTTAAAACCTAAATTAGGGATAAGAAACCCATATTTCTAAGGAAAAGGAACAAATTTAGGTGGGGTCTCCTTCCACTAAGTTCTCCAAGTCTAAAATGGTAGTTTTAAAATAGTACAAACCACAAGAATTAAAAAGCAGGGCATTTTGTTAAATATGGTTTATAGTTTGATTTTCGTTGCATTTAGTACACGTTAGTACTGAATCTCTAGAGAGCAAGTATTTATGGGTCCAATTCGAAGGCGCGTGAATTTAACATCAAATCTTCGATTAGGAAGAATGGGCCACAATGCAGTAATGGGCTTAATACAATGCAGCTTGTTATTCATTTGCAAATCCCATCTTTCCTGCCCTTTTGTAAGGATATATTTCTTCACAAAATTTCATAGATCTGCTAGACAGACTGAATGGTCCAAAACAACAGAAGCTGTTCTCATTGCCGAGAATATCGACATGGCTGGGAGTCCAACAGAAGAGCATATTATAGCCTTTGTCAATCAGTGAGGAGATTGTATCGATGATATTGAATAAAACTGGGTGGGTGGCCTTTTCAGTATTTTACAATTGCTGTAATACACTCATACTGTCACAAAATCTTTTATTCTGACTCCAAGAGATACATTGCAAAGCATGGAGCCAATGCTTTTCCACAATAAATTGAAAAAAAGGGAGAAAGTTTGTGACTGTAACTGACATTATCAATGACTTCAAAACTCACATGCCCATCTGCGAATAGGTGATAAGAAGAGAAAGATGCTCGGATTCGAGTAGATCTGTTTCTACTTTAATGAATTATTGATATTTTTAAATGGAAATTAAAATGTAAAAGAAAACGAAAATATTTCATAATTTCCTTTTCCAAACGTTCAATTAAAATAGGCAATATATTGGGAAAGGAAATCAGGGAAAGATATCAATGACGTTATTATGGCTAATGATGATGTTGAATTAAAAGCTGAACTAACCAAAATGGCAGCTGATAAAGCAACGAGTGAAGAATATATGATTAAAGATGTGAAATTAAAAACTGAACTTTGAAAAAAGCAATGAGAAGTAGTAGAAGTATTGAATTGGAGGAGAGTGGGCGAATCCCTACTAACTAAGATAGTTTTGTAACAGTAAATTTTGTGAGGATTTTCACTGTCAAATTTTCAGTATTCTTCTAGTCCAACCATTAAGTGCGAATCGAGTGCAATTCTATTTTGTCCAAACATTGTACTTTTTTCAAAATCATCAGTTTTATAAAAACTATCTTTGCGTAGCATTAACCCCTATGATGGGTAATGCTGTGCAGGTGTTTGCACCGTTGTTTTTCGGTTTCTTCTAAACTGAAAATTCGTTATTTTACTAATTAAGTTTTTCAAAAATTACTCGTAAATTGTGAAAATAGTTTTCTACTTCATTCTTCTTCAAATCAGTGACATAGTATATGGTTATTGATTCGTGTCTTTTTTTTTTTTTTTTTGATGATATGGACCACTTATGGAAAAAAAAACATTTTAAATATGTTGAATAATTTCAAGACATCTATAAAATTTACAAAATTCCCATTAGGCAAGGTATTCTTTTATAAAGAATAATAAAGAGAACCTAATTCCATGCCGCGCGGAATCACACCACTTAGAATTTATTCATTCAACAGGTCTTGATTCGATCAGCAATGGATAAATTGACTTAGAATTTAGTTTAGAGAAAATTCTATTTGATAATGGATTTATTCTAATGGAAAATGCCCGATCTGACCATATTTGTTGTTGTTGCTCCAATCTACACTCGAATTCAAACTAAGTCCAAGTGATCGCGGGAAGAGGGGTGCAGTAGCTTCTGAGGTGAAGGACCCCTGAGCACCCGAAGGCAGAAGTCTGACTTTATTTCATAGGAGGATGACACTCACTCACTCGCTTACACAACACCTTATAAAGGGGGGCACTTTCACACATCATAGATAGAACACAGGGTGACGAAAACCCATGCCCGAACCAGAACGCCCAAAAGCTGGGGAACACGCGTTACCCATAGACCATGACGCCCATTAAGAAATTCTATTGGAAAATGCATTTGTTCTAATGGAAAAATGTCCAGCCTGACCACATGTGTATATGCAAGTTGTTTTTAATGCTTTGAGAAAGAATTTTATCTTAAAAATATAGAAACCAGAAATTAGAAAACTTTGACTTCTTTCAATATCTGACAATGCTCTAATAAACTGAGAAATCAGAAGGGGAGAAAGCTGCTTGGAACAATTATACCTTCCATCATGTATCTTCTAACACATTTCATGCATTTACACATTTATGATGTTCATTTACACACATTTCATGCCAAAGCAATTCCCAACTCTTTCTATTATAGAAACCAGCCGTGCATAAAATTGCCTTTCCGTGGGGTAATTCTACTCCGCTTTCCCTATTATCGGAAAGCGAATTTAAAGATTAAGTTAGAGATCTCCGGAATTCACAATTTCTTACAGATATGAAAACAAAGATGTTAAGCTCCCGAAGTTAAACATACAGGCCTTTTACAAAGATTGCAAACAATTTTTTTTTAGATTTTTGGAATTCTTTTGAAGTTGCGATTCATTGAAGTTAAACTGAAAAATTTAGGTACCTGAAAGAAAGCTTGTCTTGAAAGAATTGGATTAAGTGCGATGTCGGCATTTGCTCTTAATGACCAAAATCATGACGCGTCAATTCAGTTACTAAAGGAAAGGTTTAGGCGAACGGGCTTCATTTTATTATTCTGTATGCATGAACTTTTGTAAAGAGATTCAGTTAAATCGTGTTCCAATGCTTATAGCACTTGTCAGAGACAAGCTGGTGGACGAAGTCAGCGATTTTAAACCGAGACAGCGTCTCTTGTTTCAGTAGTGCCATCTAGGGCCAAGAGTACGCCTTCACTATTCATGCGTCACAACCCTTTTTACGGGGCGGACTTCATTCATACATTTCATCCACAGATCGTAATTTAGATCTGAATCAGAGAACGATCACATCTGAACCAGTACCCCCAGTGGTATTGTAGACATGGAGAACATTGTGGCCACGATAGATTTATAAGTGCACCAGCCATCACATTCGTTGAGAGCCTTCTGCTGGCGGGATTCGAACTCACAACTCAAAGGATGCCAAACGAGTGTCCTACTAACCAGGCCCAATGTAACTGGCTTAAGCAAAATGTACAAAATTGTAGCAGATTGTTATGAGCGAGGATAAAACCTGGGACCTAGTGGCTTGCAGGCGAGTAACAAGACTACAAGACAAAAACAATTGCTCGTGTTTCATAGCTGTTATCTGGCTTATAAGCTTTTCACCACAATACCATAGAAGTACGAACTAGATTAATATGATCGTTGGACGTAGATTAATTCACCCGATGAATTAAATTTAGAGAACTAATTAATAAATGGAACAAAAATTACCCAAAGAACAAATTTAAATTATTATATCAATAGACGAATTATTTGGTGTTACGAATATTGTCACATTTATAAGAAAAGAAGAAGAATGCTGAGAAGTTTCATTAATATTCGCTAATACAAGAACATACATTCAAGAACAAAAGAGAGGAACAAACACAATTGCTCAATTAAATCTCGTTATTCTAATATTAAAAAAAATGATTGTATTAAACATAAATCGAGCGCAGCTGTTACAGCAAGCAAGTGAATCAGAAACATTCATCTCCGTAAATAAAAACACAACCGGAAATCCAATTCAATGTGAAGTTTTAATCCTTCTTGAGTTGATAAATTCAAGAGTATTAATAAATGTTCTATCCTGGAAACCATGTGAGTCACCTTACGAAGAGAAAAAACAGCATTAATGGCTCAAGATTTATGTTTTATTAGTTTTAGAAAGATTCTGTCTGGGATCATTATTACCAAAAGGGGGAAATTTCCCTTTTCGCATAATTCTTCGTTTTGTGTGAATGATCGAATGAAAAGAGAAAGTGTTTTGATGTCGGGGGTTAAAGGGGGGACCCAAATTTCTTCCCGTGATCTAAAAAAAAAACTCAATGAGTCTTTGAAGGCTTTGTCCGAGTTTGCTACAGAACTTAAATTCAAATTTAATCCTGCCAAATCAATGACCACCTTTTTTACGACCAATAAACACTTATACAACTACAAACCAAAATTGATGCTTGAAAATCAAGAACTTGCAAATGAAAAACACCCACAATATTTAGGATTTGTTTTGGATTCTGAACTTACAAGTAATAAACACATTGATTACATTGTCTCTAAAGCAAGAAAACGATTAAACATCCTTCAATATAATGCAGGTAGAGGAGGGGAGCTGACGCGACTACGTATCTAGCTATTATCTAGCTATCTAGCTACTTATCTAGCTATCATCAGACCTTAACTTGAATATGGATTCCCAATTTATTGTTGTGCCTCCGTTTCCAACTTGAAGAAACTTGAACAGGTACAGCTGAGTGCAGCTTGTATAATAACTGGTCTGAAACGAAGTTGCCCCTCAGATATTGTCCTTTATGAAGCCGACCTGAAATCTCTCCATGTTAGAAGACATGCTAACCTTATCAAATATTGCATCAAACTTTCCAGATATGGCATTCAAAACAACACCTCAAAATACCTAAGTAATTGGACTAACCTCCAGAGACTCAAGAAAAATAGTCCCTTTAGTCAAGTCTTGTCTCAGAATATAATTCCTAAAAATGTAGAGCCACATTCTCTTCCCTCCTGTATGAATCCTACTGAAGAACTTACCAGGGTTCACTTTCATTTCAACCTTCCTGTTCCCATTAATAAAAAGGAAAATGCGTCAGAACATCTTAGACAATTGGCTTTGGAAGTCATTAATAAAATCCCTAAATGTGACATTAAATTGTTTACTGATGGCAGCAAAATCGACAATTTTGCAGGTAGTGACATCTATATTGTAACTCCTCAGTCTAGTTTTTCTCTATGCGAACGAAATCCAGACTTCTGTTCCGTTTTTAGAAGCGAACTTCTAGCAATCGATGAGGGAAAGACCATTTTACAAGAAAATAATTATAAGAACCTTTGGATTTTTACTGATAGCCGCAGCTCAATAGAACACCTTAACAATTGGACCTATGTTGGAGATAAAGCAAGTTTGTCTATTCTTCCGAAGTTGAAGTTGATTTCACTCCAATATGATATTCATTTCCAGTGGATCCCATCTCATGTGGATCTACTTGTTAACGAAATAGCAGACAGGCTTTCAAAGAAAGGAAGCAGCCTAGCGACTTCATCTTCTGCTGAGCTCACATACTTAGAACTATTCTCTCAGGCGAAATTCCTAAATAAGAAGAATTGGATGATTCCCCCTACTCATGATTGGTATAGAGCCAATAAGCCGGCCAGTCCTTAATTCTTCCTTGTCATAGAAAAATCAACACTTGCCCGTCGCGCCTTGCCAGTGGCCACCTTAAATGTCTTTTATTTTCTCAGGGTGAAAACTTTTACCCTCTTTGCCCGAAATGCTGCCAACATCAGACCTCTGCTGAACATTTTCTAGACTGTTTAGGACTTCATTGGAGAGAAATTTATTCTTCTCCCTTCCTCATTTTTGACTTTCTTCTTGTCAACGGATCTTTGGATTTGGTCTGACTAAGTCAGGCCATGGAGATTAGCAACAGCAAACAAACAAAAATCTGCATTTCCCTTGGTATTTCTTTTTGCTTAAAGAACACAAAATAAAAAAAAATTGCATTTCAGGTTCAATTTTATCACAAAAGTTATAGTTAAAACAAAATCAGGAAGTAATATTCTGTGTCATTTAAGTTGGATGGCGATACAATTAAATTCTTTTTTTTAAGAGACGAAGCAGATTTATATAATTTAAAGGCGATTAATAAAGAACGCTTAATTTTTCACCTTTTTTTTATAATGAATGTACCAATGAGCTCATTTATGATGAAATAAAAATAACTTTGCAAAATGTAAAATATTTTAACCAGAATATTAGAATACACGCGGTTGTCATTGGTTCAATCTCTTCAACAAAAGTTCGGATTAAATCTCAGGATGCCGATTTGAGGGTTATTAAATACATATGAGATAAATTCGGATAAGCAGATGCCCCTATCAGGTAAAGGTATTTTAGAATCGTTCGATTAAAACAAAAACAGAAGATTTGAAGCTCGACTGTGGATAGTAGGGAATAATTACTCAAAAATAGATAGTAAGGAATTAAAGGATAGTTTTGAAATTGCAGAACGTCTTTCGTTCAGTTTAAGCAACACATTTGAGACAGTGGGGGAATTATGTTTAAGGTACAGTGATATCATTCGTGAAAATGTACGGTTGGTTTTACAGAACAAGTTAAATTTGAATTTAGATCAAAATATCAAACACAGGGTATTTTCTTCCACACCACGCGTCGGGATACTGTTAAGGTAATTATAGTCTTTGATGCATCACCAACAGGAATCCTAATGTATTAAAATTTATTAATAGACATTCAGAGTACTTTTGTGAAGGGAGATAAGAGAGTCTTCAAAATTTTTGTGGTCAAAGGAGAAGAGTTCAAATCTCGATTTAAGCACTCCCAATGATGAAACTTTTTCTTCGACGTAATGCAATTCAATCTGGCTTACTGCAGCCATAAAACTACATTTACGTAAATTCGAAATGGAGAATAAAAAGAAGCGAGAAATGTTTAATGAATTTCTTTATATTGCTGATTTAATTATTGACACCTCCAACGTTTCGAATGCTTTAAACTTGAGCAATGACATGATTATCATCATAGATGCTAGTATAAATCTTCGAAAAATCTACAGATTCCCCGACTCTTAATAATGCTTGTAAATGCGCAAATGTTAATTGTTGAAAAACATCCAAGATTTGAGCATAACATTAAAGATCCTGGGATCATCTGGGCTAATATAAACGACGACATGAGGTTCGGCAGCCATCAGTTTGAATAAGTAGGAAACCTCAAGCTGATAACGAAAAGTGTTATTTTATTTAATCCCATTAACGTAATGAATCATTTTAGCGTTAGAATGAGACTGCATTTACAAACCCTTTAGGAACTGGACGTACCTTGGGATGAATGTGCTCGTAATGGAACGTTTGGGTGAAATTGAAATATTTTTTAAATATTTAAATTTCTTTTCAGTGCAATTAATTGAGGGTCATTAGAGACCACATATAACAGAATTAAATGGCTAAGAAATGTTTCTTTGGACTGAAAAAACAACTAAGATCCAACTTAATCAGTCGAAAAAGAAGAATTTATAAGACTCTTATTATGCCTGTTCTGTTCTATGCTTGGACACTCAGCGGTCTCTGAACATGTTCGAGAGAAGAAAGACTCTTAGAACTATCTTTGGCCCAGTACTAGAGAGAGGATGTTGGCGAACAAGATTCAGTTTTGAATTATACAAACTTTGTAGGCAACCAAAGATAACACTGGTTATCCGGAGCAATAGGTTCAGATGGCTCGGCCATATCTGGAGAAGCCCTGAAAGCAGCGCCTTCAGATTATTCACTTTTAAAATTCCTATGGGATCCCGGGCCAGAGGAAGACCTCCAACTAGATAGATGGCTGGACGATGTGGAGAGAGACCTGGGTGTTCTGAGGATAAAGAACTGGAAGGGAGTCGCGGGGGATAGAGAGCACTGGAAAGTGCGCGTCGTTGAGGCAGCCTAGGTCTGCAAGGGACTGTTGTGTTCATGAAGAAGAAGAAGAGCTCTATGTATTTATTTTCTGACGCAAATCCTAAATGCTTGGATCCGTAGCTTATTTCAAAACAGAACATGAAAATGAATATATGAATATATTCGTAATTCTCGCGCAGCCTATTTATAGAAACTCACTCTGCTTACATTTTGTCTTCATTTAATGCTCAATAGTTTAATAATTAATTAAAAATAATTATGTTTATGACATAGCAAAAGTTAATTTTAAATAAAGGAACTGCAATACAACAATTATTCCTGTTCATTAAATTTAATTGACATACCGAAAAATTAATTTAAAATCCTTTTTACTGTAGTCCAGTTACGAAAGCTTTTCAATATGCAATTAAATCATATTTTCCTGTTAAACACTATTGTCTTCAAACAGTATGAATGAAAAAGAAGAAACAGAAAACGCTCTTCACTACTACGCATGTGCAGAAAAAAATAACTGGATCTATGCTAAAATAATCTCTTTTTTCCAAGGCTATATTTCTTCACATATTGTGTTGAAGACTAGAAGGAAAATCATATCAATGACTGTCCGACCGCCCGAAGGCACACGGATAATAAATACTGAATGACTGGACCGCCGCAACTGCAACGCTGGCGGAAACTGTGGTTGAGACCTAATGGCCATCACCAGCCACGGTACAACTCTTGCTTTTGTAAGTATATCCAGTCATCGATGGGAGGAGCCAGACCATAGAGCTGATATAAATGGAGGAAGCTAGTCGCTTGTTTCTAGTCTAAACAAGTGTACGCAACATGAGTCAAGTCACGTGTGAGAATCCTGGCCTTTTTTGGCGCCATATCTCAAATCTTGGCATAATCAAAAACTGCCGCGCAACGTTTTGTTTCCCGGCATTGGGTCCGGTCGGTTTTCATTTCCGGTTAACATTTCCTAAATAATTTATATATTCATTCTTTGAAAACTAAGCAAACTGGTTTCGAAAATAATGTTTTCTTTTTTACATCAGTAGCCGAGTTTATTGATTTAAATTATGTTTACTTTTTTGTGCATTAATTAAAAGGGAGTATTTTTTCTTCTTTAAGCAAACATTTTATTTCTTTTCTTTACCCCAAAACATCTTTTAATTTTAGATTACATGTTCAAATAATTTTATCATTATCTCATGCAGATAAAAAAAAAACCTTTTTATAATAAAAGCTGATTATAAAAGTGACCAAGGTCTTTTTTTCCTTGAATATTCTGAATAATATTTATTTTTGCATAAAAAATGAAAAAGATATTAATTAAAACTGTTAAATTATTTTGAAATAATTTAGAAAGAGAGAGAGAGAAAAAACAACAACGCTAGCTCAGGATCGAACCCAGGTATCCTGAATGCTACGCCAGTGCCTTAACCACTACACTACTCGATCGCTCTTTCGGGTAACACATTATTAGTATATAATCTAATTTGAAAGTTTTAAGATTGACTATTGAGTCTTGATATTTTCATTAATAAACATTCTAAATGTATACTATCATTATACAAAATCTCATTCCGAACTTAATTTTAAACCTCGTTCCTTCGCCTTGATAATATCAGTTTTAAATATTTCGCTTCTGGTTTATAGTGTTGGCGGTAACTTTGCTTCTAACTACCGCTGAAACAAAATTAAATCATTTTTGGAATCTTAAATGTGTTGATTTAATACAAAATAATAAGGAAATTCGAAATTTTTACGAAAACGGTGATTATGTGCATATCGCCAGTTATTATTAAAGTTAACATTCAGACAAAATTTTTATCTTTAAAGATAGCATTTCTTTCTTTAATAGTTTATCTTTATAGAATATCCACTAGTTTCTTATTAGATCTTAATTAAAATTTATAAAATCATGCAATTACTGCTAGCACATTTATGAAATTTTACTATATAACATTTTCAATAAAACGTTTTAGTTTCACGATTTCATTCGCAATGATGATATAATATCTTTTACGGTATAATGCGATTCGAGCATTTATGGTTAAAAAAACATATTGGAAATAATAAGGAATTTTATTTGCACTAAAATAAATACACAATTATTAATCGGTCAATAGTGTTTTTTTACCATTACCAATTACCAATAGTGTTTTTATGTAAACACTTGTATTGTCGAGAAAAAATCACGCCAAGCTTGCAGTCAAGCACTTGCAACACATTCGAGATTAAAATAAAGCAAGTAACAAAATATAATGCAGTTACATCAGTTTAAATGAAGCTTAATAACAAATTAAATAAATTTAATACAATAGCTAAACCAAACTATGAAATATTATTCAGTTTTAACACCAAAATCACTCACTGATGGAGGTTACAAAATTTTAAATTGACTTAAAATGGATATAAACATAACATGTAAATATCTGTGAAATGATACAGGACTATCCTTAGAAGCTTTTTCTTTGCATCCAATTGCACAGCAATAGTTAACCATGGCTTAAATAAGTTTTAAAATCCAACAGTTAAAAGCGAGAAAAAATCTGCCATTGAAATATAATGGGAAACGGAGAATGCGGTTACAGTGAACACAAATTCTGTCCACAAGTCATGTGATTTTATCTTGTCCTACACCAAAGTAGGATTGCACTCCCTCTATAAGTATCTCAGCTCTATGAGCCAGACCCCCACCTTTCCGTGTGCCCTAAAGAGTGGCAAGATCCAACCACCATGCCGAAAGCATCCCCTCCTCATTTCGAGGTGTCCCCCGGGGGAATAGACTAGAAGGAAAATTGCAAAATATTCTAGATGAATTTAAATATTAAATTCGAAAACACATTAATGATTAATTTTATACACCGCAAGAAGCTGGGAATGCAGTCTTTGCTCAGAGGTCACATATCATATTGATCAGTAATACCTAACATAACTGTGCAATTTTGCATAACAATTTTGATGAGAAAACGTTAAGCTATATTTCGGATTTTGGAAGTTACATTATGAAAGAGACAGGCAACTTTCACACGGAAATGTTTTAAAAATTTCTATAACAATTCTCAACTACTTAAATTATGTACTATTGAAAGCTGACGAAAGGCTAAACCTTACATAACACCAACTGTAATAGAAAAAAAGTTGCAATGACTATCAAAGGGGAGTGAATTCAATTCATTTGAAGAAATTCGAGTGTAGAAGTCTACCCAGAATCATTATACCACAAGCCCTCTCGCACCAAAAAACTGATTTTTTTTTCAGAGAATTTTCCGCACAGGCATCGGAAAAATAAACCAGAAAGCTACAGGAAGAAACTCGGATTCCAATTTTTGCGATGGTTCTTCAATGCAAATATGGACGTTGCAAGAAAAGATAGATGAGTAATTGCATTTTTGTTACAAACCCGAAACAGGTCAACATCTTCAAGATGTTTCGGATCAGGATGATTGCGTTCTGACGTCAGATACGAGACACTCGAAGTTTGTGTTGCTAGATTTATTGTGAATAGGTAGATGATACTTTTATTCTGCTTTTTTTAACTCTACAGAAAGAAAAAGAATTTTTTTTATTAAATTTTATATTTATTTTCTATGTTTTTACAAAGAGAGTGTAAGGTTAATAAAGTTAAGATTAGAAAAAAAAATTGAATAAGACACAGTTTGTTTAGTTTAGAATAGTTATATTAAGATCCCGTTTTTTTTGTTATTTTGGGACGGAGCTCGTCATTTTGAAATTCGGCCAGATGACGAGGATGGTAGCTGAGCTGGCACCCTATCAAACTCATTTACACGATTTGTTCTTCGGTGGAATCAGATTTCGAGCATGAAAACCTTCGGTTTCGAATTCGTGACTTTACCATCAGGCCAGGAAATATTGTTTTTCTAGAACTGCACCGGAGTCTATATATGAAAATTTGATAAAGAAGAGAGTGAAATACTATATATGGAGTCGCTATGGGGATTTTCTAAAACAAATGAAATTTGTAAATATCTCTCTTCATTAGTTGAAATAAGCATAAAAATATATAAATTCCTATATTTATATGAAAATATCGATGTCGGCTACAATAAAAATAAAATCGCAGAAAACGTTTGATCCGAACAATGCAGTCAGCTAACGAAATGTCAGAGCACACACGAAAACGTTTCCGCATACATTATTTAATCACTTTATTTTAAGATGAGAAGCAGTAGCAAGATAGGCAATCAGTTGTAAAATAAAGTGGGCGAGGAGAATATTGCAGACTATCCAAGTGAATGATAGCCCTTAAAAACAAATATGCCTATGATCTAACATCAAACGTCAGGGGTAGCGAGTTGGTAATATGGTACTACAACCAATAAAGAAAAAAAAAAGTTCAACGAATTTCAAAATTGAATCTGGCGTTGCAGTTTTCAATAATTATTCATTTAAATATTAATAATAATAAATAAAAAATAAAATAGGAGGAATTCGGTATAAAGCGATTCCTCTTGCCGTCGAATGAAACAGAAGCGACAAATGAAGTAACATCGTGCCATAGATTTCTCTAAAAAGGCTCAATGCGCGCTAAATTTATTTTTATAGGTCGAATGTTTCAATGGAACAAATATTTCGATCAAAAGAGAACGAGGATCAAGGAATGAGATGAAGGACAGTTTTTCTTTCATGCTGAAATTTTTAACTTGAATGTTCCTCGAATAAGCCAATCTCGTTTAGTGCAAACTTTACTGAATCATTCGTAAATTAGATAATGCAACAAACGGTTGATCCTATACAAAATATACCACTATAAGTGGGATTGTATATACCACAAGAAATCCTCCCACTGGGGAACACCTCAGATATGAGGTTGAGAAGCTTCCGGCATGGTGGTTGGCTCTAGCTAACCGAGTGGGTACAGAAATGGGGTGGAGTGAAATACTTCCTACCGATGACGGGGCATATTTCCCACTGGAAGGATTGTATCGTGGTCGGTGTTGGGCCTTCATTTGTGAGACAACAATATTAACAAACAAGATCTAAGCACAGGTTGATAGCCGAAATAAAAGTTAAACGCCATCACGACGTCGCCTCGTCTCTCGTTTTGCACAACATCGCTCGTTAAGAAAGAATTTTTCAACACTTTATTTTGTTCTCTATGTGAATAATTGTTTATAAGAGGTTAAGCGAAGTTTCACTGCATTTTGGTTTTATTTTTTTGACTACTAGGAAATAGAATTATCTCTTTTAAATAGGGTATCATTATTTCAAAAATAAGAGATACTTGACAGCATGGCTATCTATATTTCCTGCAATGATCTTATTTTATAATATAAACCAATAATTCCAAAATTTTAATTGCTATATCTATGTGTTATACAGACATTATACATTCATGCTTCTTTATTATCATAATTACTTTAATTAAAATGACAAATTAGATTAGAAACAGGAAATTTATTGATGGGACTTTAAGAAGAGATTAAAATACATTATTTTCAAACTCCATTAAAAACAACGAATCATATTTAGTATCTTTTCGTTTATATATTGTAAATTGAATCAGAAAGCAACTGAACAGAAAAAAAAAGTATGTTACATCCAATTTTTTGACAATTCACGATTCTTGAATGAAAATATAAGCATTCCAAGATCATCTGGCAATATGACATATGACTGGCAATATGAAGACTCGACAGCGGATGGCAATGCTTTATTCCGCAAGAAATACAGGTAGAAAAACACAGATGTAGCATCCATAAATATACTTTCAGAAATCACAACACGCAGCAAATCGCTTATAAATAATAGCAGAGCGATACAGCTCTCTGAAGAGCTCTGAGATCAGAACACTAAAGAGAGAGTTCAGAGAGAACGAATGAGCGAACCACCGCTCTTAGGATTTGAAGATATAGAATCCTCTAATCCTCTTACTATAGACTTTATGCTAATATCAAATACCGCCAAAGGTTCGCCAATGTAGGGTCATTGATATGACATACATTCAGCATCAATTTAAATATTCGTAAATTTATATTCCTTATTGAGATTAACTGTGTAGGGAACTAATATTTCAGATTTATAATAAGATTTGGTATTTTGGAAGTTGCAATTTTCTTTTCAAACTTAAAGACTCGTTATTTAATAAAATAAATATATTTTAGCGCTTTTTATCTGTCCAACTTTTCATTGGATGCTATCTTTTAATATTTCTTTCTCAGTCTTTTTTTTTTTTTTTCATTTAATAAGGGAATTGAGGTTTAGGTTGCGTAAACTCAATGATTTATAAAATTTAAAAATTCTTCTCTGCAATTAATTTTGCGTAATCCCTTTACAAGTAATAATGCTTGTAAAACCTTTTGCTTGCTTCATTTAACCCTTTCGGGACGGGAGGCCTCTATCCTAGACGCACGCACGGGACGGAGCGTACGCGAAAGGAATCATTCCACAAGACGGGGGTTTTGCGTCGCTAAGCCTAACTGTGAAAAAAAAATCACAAAAAATAAAGTTTAAGTCCTAACGTCGTCATTTTTTTTCTGCGTTTTCAGATTATTAGTTCATTCATATTATGAGCACACTCTTCCTCTGACAAATCGGGTTTTCCAGCCATAATAAACCGAAACCAAAGCTTTCCGTAATAAAAAGAGAAGCGCGCGAAACGTAACCGACGCAGAATATAACAGAACTGATGGTAACACCTGAACAGACTACAGTTACACAGCAAGAGTAGAAAAAAAAAACGCGGAATGATCTTATTAAGTGGAAAGTTACCCAATCCAGCTCTCTTTATTTAAATTACTCTTACTTCCCCACCCCCGCAACAGCTGATGAGTGAAATGCCAAAGTGAGGTTAAATATGAGCAAACTGATGGTCAGGGTACTGAAACTATATTTATTGCAAGAGCAATGGACACAGGGAGCCATCTTGTGGCGATTAAAAATTATTCTAGTTTAAAATGCACACATGCATCACCGTCCCATGAGTTCGATTTCCAGAAATGCACTGGAGGTACGCCTGCCTGTGAGAGACGTTCGCCGGTGATGCCATATATGATACGCCCATGAAAAAAGGGTTTTAATGTGCCATTACAAATTTGGACGTGTCTGAGACATCAAAAACTGTCACCGATGGACATTAAGAATCGTGCACCGATTCTGTTTTTTTCGGATATTCAAGGAATTCTCCCTTTCTCAACATATACCTTCGATTAATAAAAAGAAACACCCTGCATGTGTGGGTTAAAAATAATACGAAGTGAAAAAGTGTAACAATTTGGCAGCATAAAAAAAATGTCTATTTCCTTTAGATATTCCAAAACGTTAATAAAATAAACGCACGAAACGTACGAAAATAAAAAAGGCATATATATATATATTTTAAAACAAAATTGGAGTTTTTATATTTATGTCAAATTTTACAATGAATATTCCGCCATTATAATTTGAATATTTGAAAAAAATATTTGAAATATTTAAAAGAAATTAAATATTTGGAAAAACATTTTGGAGATTTTTATAAGAAATAAGTCATATAACTTAAAGTTATAAGAGTTTATTAAAGAGAGATATTATAATTTTACAAGTAATATAACTCATACAGTTGTAGAAGTCTGGCAATCCTTATCATTGTATTTTGTATTAGGCATTAATATTGCCTAATTTTCTGTATGCTCCCGTAACAATTGAAAACAAGAAATTGAAACGGAAATGATAAAAGTTAAAAAAAAAAAACAAGAATCTTTTTTTTCTGAAACCAAACCTTTTTTTAAAATATATGAATACTTAAAATGGAATCCTTCTGCTCTTAAATGTCGCGTGTGCTAAGAACAATTTTTTAATAATTGATACAATATCTCAAAAAATTATTCAATAAAAATTTCTGATTCATCATAAAATGCAGCTTTACTTTCAAAGGTATTTAAATGGTGTAAATAATATTTTATTTTATTTCAAGGAAGAAATGTATTTCTGACAAATGAATGAACAACTGTGTAATTTTTTACAGCTCTTCGATCCTACAGACCATATTTAATAATATAATCTTGACAATCAAATGTTTCATCCTTTCGCGATCAAATTAGATAGTTATAAAACTTCGAATATCATTATTTTAGGACAATCAACATTTTTCTTTTAAGACTATAAAGGTTCCGGGGGCTGATCGACGTGTTTTCTTCATGAGGTTCAAAGGAGAAAATGGCGGGTTTGTATAGAATAGATATATTCAAGTTTTTATAACTCAGTCAGTGTTAATTGAAGAAGTTTTTTTGATCTAAAATATTATTGTCTAAAGAATATTTTATAAAATGTGACTTACAGGTAGGAGTACCTGTACAATTTTAAATTCGTAATTAAATATGACTCAAGCTACAAAAAACGTTTTGATTAATTTCATTTAGACTATTTTTATTAGATACATGTACTTATTACCAAAGATTTAGGAATCAGTCGTAGAGTCCTAATTCGAATGAATACATTGTATGCTTTAAACCATGTTTGTGCTAAATAAACTAAATTATCGAGTTAACAATAATTTAATAGAGATAAAATTTTGAAAATATCATGTTTCCTATTTATTTCTTTTCATTACTCAAAATTACACTTGTCTGGATTTAGTTTGCAATAAGAATGAACATTTTTTAAATTTGAGTCGTTGCCAGCGTGGTGACAGTCTGTTAATTAAAACTACTCTTCCCCAGGCAAGCCTAACGTGCTCGTGCAGGTTAAATTTTCTGTGAAATAAAATGTTGGCAAATATGTTTTAAATATTTTTTTTCAATTCATTAAAAACAGAAACTAAATTTGTGTGTTTGAAAACTGGTAGCATTAGAAGGAGAGAATTTTTAGAATTTTAAAATGATGCAAAAATTATTTATGAATTGTTATATTTTCCGGTGCTATAACAGGAAATCGGGAACATTTCACTTAATTTTTAATAAATTAAAATTTTGATAAAAATTCCAAAATCTCGTTTCGATTTGCACATTCTGACCCTCCAAAGTATGCATAGGCTAAATGTGGTAGCTGCAGATGAAACGGTCTGATTCTGAAGTTCTAGCACACACACAAATACAAACATGCATTCATTTTTATTATAAGTAATGATTGAAAACCCAGCACTAAATTTAGTGATTTCAAATATGGGTTGAATTTTTAAGGTATCAAAAATTTTAATGAAATTTTACTTGAAATACCAGAAGATAAGAAGTTTAATATTTTTAATTCTAACGGAAAAATAACGTCATCAATAATAGAATAAAGCAACATTCACACTGACATTCATTGTTCCTCTTATCTGCATTATCTCACATTTCAACTAGTCCACCTGATAACTGCATCATTTATTCAGACTCAAAAAGTGTCTTGGAATCGTCGATATCGCTCCATCGTTTCTCTCATCTATTGGCTTTGAACATTCTTGAACTACATGATAATCTCACTTGCAAGGGGTTCAAAGTTCTTTCTACTTCTCACATTGGCATACCAGGAAATGAATGAGCAGACAATCTAGAGAAATCTCCTATCCCATTAAAAGATATAAAAAACAACTTTAAATCCAGTCTGCATTTAAAATGGCAAACCCAGAGGGATCTTGCAGAGGCAAATAAACTTAAAACAATAAAACATCTAATCGTCTGTTGGCCTTGTTTGCCTTATAGATACAATTCTTACCAGATTAAGAATTGGCCACACACGGCTCACACATAAACATTTGCTGTACGGGAAACCCGCCCCCCAATGTACAGTATGACAGTGTCCTATGATGGTTCTTCACATCTTAATAGAATGCCCACAATTTAACAATGAACGCATTCGCTGCTTTCCTTCTGCCATCAAATTAAAAGACATTCTTCGTAAAGTTCCCCATCCCTATCTTTTAACCTTTTTAAAAATGATTGGCTTTTACTTTTTAATATGATTCTTAAATACCTTTTAGATTATGTTTTACCATGCAGATTTTTTTAGCAGATTTTTCAGATTGACAGGTCCAGGAAAATGATGCAATTTAAAAACAAACTTTTGAAAGTTTTAAAATAAGATTAACTCTCACCTTGTATTTTGCGCAGTTTAATCAAAAGCGGTTCTTGCGTCAGTAAACTCCATTAAACCAAACCGAACCTTTTTTCTGAATGATCTCAATTTCAGTCATAATTATCTACAAAAGTATTATACAAATATATCAATTTTTTTTAAACATGAAAGTGCCGCAGGAATGATTACTTTAGGAAAAATCATTTTAAATATAATAATCCTGTATCCATTTAAAAAGAAATTTAATGTACTTTAGTCAAACCTCTTTTAGAACACTCTTTTAGAGATTGTAATTTATTTTTCACTTATGAAACTAACATAAAATTAAGCAGCTATTTTTGCTAAGAATAAATTCATTTATCGTTATCAAAATTGTTCCAGCTACAGATTCAGCCTCACACAAAAGAAGTTTGCTTTACTCTATTTATGAAGGTAGATTCATTACCAATGTCTTATTTCTTTTGTGCAACTCACATCTCTGCAAAGCGTCATTTGTTTCCTTTTTCTTTCCACCTTTAAATATTATTCCTTTTTGTGCCAGCATTTCACACCATTTACTCGAATATATATATATTTTTAATATCAGAAATAGATACTGTTCGTTTCAGTATTCTGAGACGACCCCTTTTCGACGATTCTATCTCATTAAGGGGAGAGACGCGGAAGAGAAGCACACTTAAGAAATTCTTCGCCATTCTTTGACCTTTGATTTTCTTCCTGTTAGATGCTTTTTTGTTCATTTTTCTCCACTTGTATGGGTGTATCGTGTCGTTTCTGAGCATATTATTTTAATTCAGTCCGCGAGTCATCCGAGTTTATTCTATTTTTAAATGTAAATATCCAAACTATGTTTAGACCAGAAATCAGATAACGCTTGAATCAGGCAAGTTTTCTACAACTGATGATTGGCTAAATCTAAGCTTGAATCCTTATTTTTAGTTTTAGTCTGCGTTGAAATAAGCATTTTTAACCTAATGTTTCCTCAAAATGATACTTTTAACCATTCTAATAGAATAAAACTGGTTTTTTTTCACATTAGCATCGACATGATTGCTCATCTAATCCATAATAAGCCATACTTTTCCAATTTTACTTCCCATCACTGAAAAGCTGCACGACTATTCTTCTTGGAGTTGGATTCTTTAAGATAACTAATCGCTGTGCACCTACTCGAGACAGGAGCCGAAGTACCTCAAAAAGCCAAAGAACTCGCAAGTCGGCGATTCTCGAGAACGCTTCTGTCAAAAGAAAATGCGTATTAGTTTCGTATTTATAGCACTCTACTTACATTTTGGATTCGGGATGTGGTTGTTTGCTTTACCCGAGGGACCCGCCGATGCTATTGGAAGCAAATTCCTTTCTGTCTTCGACACGACAGATAATTTATTTCTCATTATTTTCAGAAAAATTCGACTTTTTTTCCTAGTTTAATATGTTTTGTTTGAGAAGATAGAAGGTAACACTAGTATATTTTTTTTGCGGTTGCAGAGAGATCATCGCGATGGTAAAATATTTTGGGAATAGTTATATTATATTCTATCTCTAGGGAAAACTCTTATTTCTGACTGTAAAGTAAACTAGTCGTCTTTATAAGTAAAAGGTTGGATTTTCAAATGATATTTCTTTGAAATTTCCATAAATTTTATTCATAATCAATTCAAAAATTTCATAATCATAAAAATCCAAAATAAAGCAGAACTTAGAATACGATATAAATACTGAATAAAATTTTGAAGTTTTGAGTCTGAAATTACAGTTTATGGTAGATGTACAGAGTTAATTAAAACGATTGTCTCTGTCACTGGAAAGACCGTTTTATGTTGATCGGATGCCGAATCAGTGATCTCAGGGCTTGACGACAAACTTGCCGACCCTTTGGCAACAAAATAGATAATACTGGAAACTTCCAGAATTTTGGCGATAGAGCCAATTGGAACAGAGATTATTCCAGAGATTGTCCTGATTGTCTCTGAACCTTCTCTGCCCGGCCCCAAGAACTATAAAAGGCCAGCAGTCTAAGCTGAAGACAGTTGTGTACAGAGTCGTGTTTAGAGTCGTCGGAAGGTTAGAGTCGCATATAGAGTCAACAGCGGATCAGTTGAATTATCCAAGGAAGTGCAGGCGTTGAATGGAGCTCAATCGATTGCTGGACTGTGCTCTGCGCTAAATATTGGTGTTTATTGTAGAAGCAGCATTGATTCGTGTGAGGAGTAGCCACTGGTGTAGCAGTGAGTCGGCAGTTGGATACAGCTCAATCGAGGAGACAGTGGCGAATTGCAGGCGTTTGGTGAGACCGTAGTGTGTAACTACTTCGATTCCCTCCTACTGCTGAATTCTGTCTGACCGCTTTGTGTGCTGTGGCTGTTATTACTACCGATTACTACTTGTGGGCTACTGTTTGTTATAGTGTGCTGCTGTGAGTTGCTTGTATACGCCTCGACTCCTCGGATTTGCATTTTTTTTACTGCGTATTTTTGTTTTCGTGTTAATAAAAGTTGTCATTTTACTGAGGCCTGTTCATTGTGTGTGTATATATATATACGTAGAGTAGAAGCAATTTTAAGTGTTCCAACAAAGTATAATGTAATACTATTATCTTATTTCAGGTAGACTTATTTTCTTAGTTCGTGTGCAGTTGAGATCTTCGTATGAGTACTTGGAGGATTTTCACTGCCTAATGGCTTCATAGTTCTACTTACGCAGAATCTGATGTACTTCTGCACCAACTGATTAATTATCGTGGAAGGGAAAAAGAAGGGGTTTTAATTTGTTCCTTTTACTCGTGAAAATTCACCGCCTGACAGGGTATGTGTTCTATCAAGCTGCTTTGGCCGGCGGATTTTCCTTTTGGATACCTGAAGGAAAAGCGGGAGAAATTATTTAAAAAAGGCTATAAAAGCGAATAACACAATTTTTATCCGCATATCCACTATGGTTTCGTTTGCTTTCGTTATCATGGATACCTAAAGGCCTCCTTCGGGCCTTTTAATTTGAACAAGGCAATCTTCTAATTTTTTTATTTGGATTATCTTATAACAGACGGTTTATCTATATCTATTCTATACTTATAAATAAAGCTCAATGTGTGTGTGTGTGTTGGCGCTCTACAGGCCAGGTCATTTGACCTACAGCTGCCAAATTTGGTACATGTATACCTTAGAGGTCGGGAATGTGCACCTGGGGTTCCTTTTTTGAATTTTTAATTAGAATTTTAATTATTAATTAAAAACTAACTTTCCCACCAAAAAATCTTCCACTTTCCCCACCGCCAAATGAGTAAGGCTTCAGTTTTTCCCCCAACAGTAATGAGGCTAGGGTTAACATTCTTCGGCCGATTATTTCAAATGATTCTGTTTATTTTCTTAGTGTTTTATGCATTTAAAATTAAACATTGCTAATTAATCGATCTTTCAGATTCATTCTTAAGTACTTTTGAATTAAAATAATACAGAGGAAAGGAAATTAAAAATGTCTAATCTGCATAGCGTTACCCCAACTGGCGTAGAAAAATTCACGTATTTGCGTTACCGTAACTGGCGTAGAAAAATTCACGTATTTGCGTTACCGTAACTGGCGTTGAAAATTCATGCATGCGCATTCTGTTCTGATTGTTGACAATATTATCAACGGTTGATTCTTGATTTAAATTGTTTTTAGGTTGGTTGCATGCTTTTGTAATTAAATTGTATTTACGTTAGTTATATATTTTTTATATATGCTTATAGTTTTAAGTACATCGTTTTTTATATTTTTTGTATATGCTTATAGTTTTAAGTACATCGTTTTTTTAAGTAGTTTTTTAAACCTGTTTTCGACCAATTATTTTAAACGATTCATTTTAATTTCTTTGTGTTTGATGCATTTAAAATTAAACATTGTTAATGAATCGATCTGTTGATGATGAATCTGAGAAAACTTTGTTGAGAAATTCTTGAGATATTACATAAATTAAGAAAGATATTCTTTAGTGCCCATAAAGTTTAAACGCTCAGTGACTCTGTTATCAGTAATCATATTATAAAAAAAGGCTTTGTTTTATTAAAAAATATTATTATATAATTTGCTAATTAATCATTCCCACTTTAATTTAAAGCATAAATTCTACGGGAGCTAACAGAAAATTAGAGAGATACATATTACGTTATGACTGAAGGCTTTTATAATATTATGAGTAAATTATATGACTATCAAAATTTGAAGTTTTAAAATATTTTGATGAAGAATCTATTAAAGTAGGAATTGCGTAAATTATTAAAATTTAAACGAACATTAAGATTGGCGAACCAGCTGGTCGCCAAAGGCGGCTAGTTTTTAAATAAAAATGTGCTTTATTCCTGATGTCCAATTTAGTTGAAGACTGAAATTAACAATGGGGTGATGATTCTTGTAAGGTGCTTCGTTAAAAAAGACAGGATGTCTTCTCTCCTGTCTCTTAACTATATTGGAGAAAGGATTGTCCAATTAAACAGGGTGGAAATCATCATCAGTAAACGGTACCAGGGGCATCCTTTAAACACTGTTTTACATTTAGATATGTAATATATTTGCATGTATCTATCCCATTTGGTATTCATAAAGGGTTGCTTAAAATGCTACAAAGCTTTAGATCAATTGATAACCATTTCTAACACCCTATTTTCACATCACTTCGCAGCAGAATATAGAGGGTAGATAAATTTCAAATCTCTGTGGAGAAATGAAATTAGTTTTAAAGGTTTATCGCATTATTTTATTATAATTTCTTTTAACTTATAAAACTTCATAATGTTTTTTCAATTCCTACCATTAGCTCACACACTCTCTCTCTATATATATATTTATATATCTTGCTCAAATTTTCAATCGTTAATAAAATACATTTTATTCATCCACTCAAGTTCAAATACATTTTTTTTAACTTGTAGTGGATGACACTTGACGTTAATACAGTTTTTTAATATTAATTAATTAATTAAATTTGTCTAGTAATTTCTATTTGGTCGCCAAAGTCGTGAAATCCGTCGCCATGTGTCCAAACGGTCGCCAAGTTTGTCACCAATTTTGTAATTATTTAATAAAAAGTAACTAAAATAAAAAAAAAATTGTTGACTTAAATAGGAATTGATTTAAAACATTTTGTTTTATATATTACTTGTTTTATTTTTCACAGGTGACTGCAGTCCTAATGGAACCAAGTTTCTACAATTTATATTTTCGCAAATTCAGAATTCCCCCTGTGTGAGTTTCATCTTTATATAGAAACGCGTAACAATATCAAACACAGGAAAGAATACAAATTTTTAGTCTAACAGCAGAAAGTTCTGCAGCTAAAATCCGATATTTACTGTATTTGAAATCCTTAAATATAAGCAAAAATTATAAATCGCTGATAACAATTTTCGAGCAGAGGTAGCTCATACAAGTATTGCTTTTTCACCCATAAAATGCTATGGCAAAATGGGCACATGGCGTGTTAGCAATCATTAGTATTGTAAAGGCCGATGATGGCTTTTAAAATGCTCATGAAGATAAATCAATAATCGCGGTGTAGCTAGAAATGACGAATACGATGCTTTTATAAAAAGCAGTTTATTGAACTATGAGACGGGCATGCAGTCACCCTGCTACTAACGGTGTAGCATCGTGTTCGGCCTTCAATTCTACTTCAAGAGTGCCATGAGCTGCGCAGTTTCAAAAGGGGAGTGGGAGCTCGCCAACTTGGTGCTTTGGTAATAAAATACTCAAAGTATAAACACAACAAATAACAATCGACCATATGCACATCATAAAAAATAAAAGCTTGAAGTAGCAATTTTTTTCAAATTTTTTTTTTGAGAAGCAGAAAGAAAACTTTTGAAAATTATGTTAGGAATCATGAATTATTTCGATACACTTAAAAAAGGAATACTGCTTTGTATAAGAACATTTGAAAATGCGTTTGAATGACTGCATTCTTTTAGATGTAAATCACATGAATGTATTGAATTGTTCGCAATCACGAAGAATTTTTATTTAACTTATCTAACATAAAATCCCGCTGATGTCCGTTGAAATCAACTGAATGCTTTAATTACTTTAAAGTATCAATAAGATTCTGAGCGTCAACTGCAACTACTTTAAGATATAAAAATAATTTCTTTTAAAAATTAATTATTAGAGCAGCATATTTCATTTTACTAATTCATCTATATTTTATTTTCTAAATGGATCTCAACAGATAATTTGTAAAACTTCGGTAATAGACATACATCTGCTAACAAATCGTCTAAATGAAATAAATAATTATTTTTTATGCAATTGAGTCAATAAATACTGATAAATGACAAATTTAAAATTTTTGCATATATCTTCTGCTGTGTAAATCATATTCTCGAGACGCTGATATTTCAAATATAAAGAGTTGCACTCCATTCAATGACAAAAGCTGACCATTTTATGAACATTTCAAAATCACTAGCCTATAAAGAGGGGAGATTTTAGATCACTTCGTTGGTTGTCTCAAAGAAGTCAATCATCTCCCAGAGTTTCACAAGAGTAATTGGATTAGAATTAGGAAAATGTCGATTGTTCGAAAATTGATATATATAAAAACTTCATAAATCGATCAGATTTGATCACAGAAGATAGAAACCTTTATTTATTTATTTATTTAAAAGTTGAAATGTCAAGAGTATTTCGCAAAATATGATTCTTTAAGACCAAAGGTCTGTATAAAATTTGAACTTCATATATTTTTAAAAAATATATATTTAGAAGCAGAAAAAAATAAAATATTATAATTGATATCATTTATATCCTTTTTAAAATAAATCTAAAAAGTGAATTTTTTTATTGAATCCGTGAAGTTTTTGTTGAATAATTCTTTGAGATATTATAAATTATAAAAATTATTCTGTAGTGCACATAAGACTTCAATATCAAACGACTATGCTTTCAGTTCTCATATTTTAAAAAAAAGACATGTGTGGATTCACTAAAAAATGTTTTTACATTAATTGCTGTTTCATCATTTCCACTTTAATTTAAAATTGAGTTCTAGGATTAGAGAGAACAGAATGAACAGAATGGCATGAATATCAAAATTTGAAGTTTAAAAATATTATGTTGAAAAACCTATTATGAGAAGAAATGACATAATATATTAATTGAACATTTTAGAGAACGTTAATACTGACGAACCGGCTGGTCGCCAAAGGTGGCTAGTATACAATAAAATACATTTAGGAATATTTGCATGTAATTTTAAATTATAACCAAATAAATATCGGAACATATTAGGTAATAAATTTTCAGTTTCTGGAAGACTTTATTTCAAAACCAAAAGTATTAGTCTTTGTTTTCAAAAATTGTTATTCGTTGTAACCTCTTTCTCGTTCAGACAATTTCTATGAACTTTCCACATTTTATTCTTTTGAGAGTAATCTTCAGTCCTGAAAAATATTCCGTACATAAACAAAAGGAAATTCTTGTTCAATAAACTGAACGCATTCACAGCAGCAGCAACAACAAAGCCAGGAGACCGAAAAGAGTTGAGTTGTAAGACGAAACACAGAAAAATCTCTGTGGCTTGCCAAGCGCATGTAATACGGTTTCCTGGGCGAAATATTTATGAATTCTGGTGCTTTCGCTTCACTGGACTGACACAGTATAGGGAATCATAGTTCGCGGTTGAGCTGTTTTTCTCCTGCTTGTAGGTACGTAATCAATTCTCTGCATGGTTGTGTGTTCTGAAATGCGGTAGAAGATGGAAAGGGTAAAAATCGTCTGCAGAAGCATGGGAATTAAAAAAAAAAACTAAAATGAATTTCGTTTATCTTGTTAGGATACAAGCAGGCGAAGTGACGATTTTTTTCAATTCTTTGTATGCAGTAAATGATTTATTCTTTTTAATTGATGAAAATAATGATTACTTGGTAACTTATATTTAATGAAATAAAACGCGGAATTATAATTATTAATCGACCAGGAAGAGATCAATCTGATATGGTTAAAGGCTAAACAATGCTCTCTTGATGTAAAGAAAAATCACAGATAAGAAGAAGAAAATAAAATAAAACTTATATTTTCTAAAAAAAAAAAAAAAATAAGTAGAAGAGAAAACCTTTCCGTGACCTTTCAAATATCGATAGTATTAATAAAGCATTGATTAAGACAAAAAAATTCAGTGTAATTTAAGACAAAAATGATTTAATATATATAGGATATCTACACTAATCAGTACCTAAACTCTTTCTTAACTTTTGGAAATAGGAATATACGTGCAATAAAAAATGATCTAAATGTAGTAAGTAATTATATATTATGTAGTTTGAATCAATAAATGCTCTGAGAATTACGACTTTAAAATATTTATACATTCAGTCATATTTAATAAAGTATTCTTGAAACACTCCTATGTTAAACAAAAAACAAAGTTGCTCTCTTTTGCGAGAATGGAACTTTAAAAGAGTGAGAGAACACTGAGTGAATTATAAAAATCTGAATATGACTATAAAAATGCTTAATTTTAGACCTTTACATCGCCATTTGGAAGAATATACTCCAAACAGCGCCAGGAGATCCTTCAAGCCATAATTGGTCTAAAAAATGAACTTATCGGTTATCCAAAAGTAATGAAAAATACTCAAAGCTTTATAACTACAATTAATTTGATAGCAGAAGATTGAAACGTTAGATCAGCAAGATTATTTTATTAAAAATGATCCATAGGATCGAAGGACAGGAAAAAAAATTGAAATTTTTATAATTACTGTCAGACGCATATTTATTGACTGAAATAAAATAAAATATTTCTTACGTCATTTAAAAACTTTTGAAAGTAAAACTGAAAAATGAATTTTATGATGAATAATCAGAGAAATTATTTTGGAATAATAAAGCTGAGAGTTATTGCACAAATTTTGAAAAATATTCTGTGATTTTCATATAAGATTTCAATGCTGAAAGATTTGATTTTCTGTATTTATATTTTTTTAAATTATGCTTATTTTCTGAAAAAAAGTATTTGCATTTACTGAAGTTTTATTATTTCCGCTTCAATTTTAATTAGAACTTTTACAGGACCTGACAGATATAAGAGGAACACATAATATAATAAACAGAATATCCGAAGGCTACTATGATAATTTCAGTTATATAGCTACCGAAATTTGCAGTTTAAAAATATTTTACCGAAGAAGCTATTAAGAGACCAAGTTATAAAAAGATATTTAATTGAACATTTTAGCAAGCATTAGTGAAATATGGCTCACTAGTTGGTCGCCAAAGTTGGTTAGTAATTCATAAATGCTTTGAGCAAACGGATTATATTTGATATAATGTATGTGAGACACATTTAGGGATTTTTAACAAATTTTGAACGAAATCCATTCAGAGAAGTTCTCTCTGTCTCGTGGTTGGAGTAAATGTGAAAACGATGACAACAAAATGCTAAGATCTAGATAAATAAAGCCTGATATTTAGCATCTATAACATCTAAAATGTATGTCGTTGGGAAATTTGGAACTACTTCAATCCGTCAAAGAGCGGATCGTCTCTCGGTCTTTGTACTTTTGAACATACGTAAAGATGATATCTGAGAAACGTAACAATTTAGATGAATGAAATTTGGTATAGAATTTTGAGATTGCAAATGTATTCCTAGGCCAAATTTTGTATTTAATCAGTAGAAAAATAGAAATCCAAAATGTATATTCGATATTGTGGTACTTGTGCATTAACCATATGCCAGCGATTAATCGCCAATAAAATTTCCATTGCGTGCTGGATTAAGTACAAATGCCCTCTTTTGATTCTATTTGTTTCCCAATAGCATGCAGTTAATATACAAGAACCGGTTTTCTTTACAATATTACGAAACACGCAACTTTCATGTGAGAAAATAAAAACTGGAGAACTCGTGGTGTCTACAGCCTTGATCAAGGTCCATAATTATTGTGAGGGGGAATAACGTCTTGTTTAGGGAGAAATTTTATGATGAACTTCCTCCGGTTTTTATTTTACAAAACGCGGGATTTTCTTATAATTATCAGTGAAAACTTTTCAAGAATCCTTAAATCTTAAAAAGATTTAATCTGACATATTTTTATATCATTGTGTCCCAAAATTTTCTTTCTCATCGCGCTATGAACGGCATTATATGGCTCTGCTTGTGTAAACATGTAAGCTTATCTATTAGCACTGTGCCATCTGTTTCAGTTGTATCAAAGCTCTACTACACCCCAAGAAAGTTCTTTTATCCATTTGGTGGGATTGGAAAGGCGTGATTAACTACGAGCTTCTTCCTAAAGGTGAAACAATAAATTCTACGAAATACTATCATCAACTGGATTAATTGAAAGCTGCTATAGTAAAGAAAACGGCTAGAATTAATGAACTGATGAAGCTTTGTTTTTCACCATGACAACGCGAAACCGCATATTACATTAGTCGTAAGAGAGATGCTCTTGCAATTTGATTGGGATGTTTTACCGCATCCTGCATAATATAAAGATCTCGCTCCATCTGATTATTACTTCTTTCAATCCTTCAAAATTTCTCTTCGCGATAAGCGCTTTAAATCCATCAGCGAAATAAAAGCGCACCTCTAGGATTATTTCTTATCCAAAACACAGCAGTTTTGAAAAGAAGGCATGATGATGCTTCCTGTGAGATGGAAGAAGGTGACAGAGAAAAGTGTTCTTATATAACAAAATAAATAATATCCTAAACAGTAAATATTGTGTATTCATTTCTTATTAGAAATAGGAACGAAACTTATGGGACACCCTAATATTAACCGAAATGGCGAAAAAGATTTCAAGATTATTACATTTCTATTTCAAATATTGTATACAAAGAGCATTTCTAAATTAATTTATAAAGTACATTTACTTAATGTTTTGTATTAGGGTGTTAAATACGTTGAATTATTGCGCAGGTTTACTAAGTAAGCTGACTCTTAAAAGGAAGATATCACTGCGGCTATAATGGCGAGTTTGAATCGGTTAGTATCTATTTGAAATATCTGGTTGAGCTCATTTCACTTAAAACAAATATCTTCAAGAATAGATCCATTTTCCTAACAATAGCAATTAAAACCCTTATTCTAGAATCCCGAGCGATACAGAAGTCATTTCTAATTTTAATATTGTCTAATCTTTCCTGCCACATTCTATTCTCTGCGAGAGAAGATTTGCCCCCCCCTTTCCTTCCGACCTTCTTGAATTTTCTGTAGATTTAGCTTCCAAAATTCCATCCCTTCGCTCATATTTGCCGCTTCCATATTCTATTTAATCATCCGTTGAAAATATGGCCGCGGGCGAACCGATTGATTTCCCGATGTTCGTTGTTTATTTGCTTTATGATTCTCTTCCAAGTTTTCGACGTCATTTTTGATAGCTGAGGACTCGAAGGATTGGTAGCAGAAGAAGGAATGATCCTAAGCCATCTGTTTTATTGTGTTGCATCTGTAAATTGGATACGAAGGATGGTATTAAAACGAATTATGCGGAAAGGAGCTTATGGACCGATACCATTCGAGCCGCAAAATTGATATTTCAGCAGAGGATACGCTCTTATCAGGGATCGGATGTGGCATCAGATAGCTCGTTGCAAATATTGGACTGATGGAATAACCAAAATTTGCAACGACCAAGTTAACAGTGCTGTGAAAGTAGCGGTATGCATCCTTTTAGCGGATTAATATTCATATCAATTAAAATTGCGCGCAGTTTTTTAAATTGGAACAGCATATTTTAGGGTGTCCCATAGGTTTCTTTCCAATTTCTAATATGAAATGAAAACACACTATTTACTGTTTAAGATATTATTCCTCGAGGTGCGCTTTTATTTCGCTGTTGGATTTAAAGAGCTTATCGCAAAGTGATAATCAGATGGAACGAGATCTGGAGAGTGTGCAGGATGCGGTAAAACATCCCAATCAAACTGTAAGAACTTCTCTCTTACGGCACATGCAGTATATGGCCTCGCGTTTACATGATGAAAAACAACACCACGTCGTTTCATTCATTCTTGCTGTTTTTCTGCTATCGATCAATTTTAATTGTCATCGTCATCGACTCTTGGAATGACAGTATTTCGTAGAATTTATTGTTTCACCTTGCGGAAGGAGCTCGTAGAAAATGACGCCTTTCCAATACCACCAAATAACTTTCTTGGGGTCTTGTCCCGGCTTGGGATGTAGCAGAGCTCTGGTGCGACTGAAACCGACGATTTAGATGGCTAATAGAGAAGCCTGCCTGTTTGCACAGGCAGAGCCAGATTCGGCCATGCATAGCGCGATGAGAAAGAAACTTTTGGGGCACCCTAATATTGCTAAAATATCCTTCCACGGGACAGCCTTTCTTTTGATTTTCTCGCATATCCACACAACCTGACGGAGTCTGAGCTTTGTAGAAAGATAGGGAAGGAACCGAATTTGCATTTTGGATGTCTCATTTTGATCGATTAACAACGATCTACAATTGAAAAGTAATTTTAGTACGAAATTTTTACTTAAACTGTTCTTTTCTTCCATAACTTTCACTTTCATTTGAATACATTGACAGACACTATAGCTTCATACTAGATATTAGATTTTTTTAACTAGATCCTCATCTACAATGTTATGATAACAAGTGCAATAATCACAGAATTCCTGTATTTTTTATATACAATATCTTCCTGCATATTTTGAATTCCTGAATTTTTCTACAATATTGCAAAGTAGAAAATCGTTCTAAACGGTTTCATTTTATTATTATTTCTTGTATGTTTGTAAATTCTGTGCATATTTAGTTTTGTTTTTTCTTCTCTAAATATTCTGGTATTTGATAAAATTCTCTGAACATGCAAATTAAATGTTCAGTGAGCAAAATGATTACGGATGCGAGGGTACGAAACGGTGTGCACTATAGGAGATTTTGTTTATAATTTGAAATCAGCAGATTTCAATATTCTGAATTTCAAGAAGATTACAGTACGTTCTCTTTATATATACATTTCATATGAGAAATATGCGAAACAAACTCCAGTGACCATTGGTAGCCTTTGGCTCCTTTAAAAGACATGCATTACTGACATACATGTTCGTGGGCAAAGACATTTACTGCTATCCAAGTGGAGAAAGGTTAAATGTTGTCATAGTACGGAATCCTATTCTATTAAGGGAATAAGTGAGCTTATTAGGATTATAATACAGCTGACAATAGTTTCTTCGGAATATATCTAAGGCAGGCTCATCTAGTAAATTTAGGGGGAATGAGACATTTATAAATATCAGGATAAACCATCAATAAGAATTGCAATTTTTATTTGGTCGAAATTAAGAGTAGAGAAAATCAGCGATTAAAAATGTCAATACTCCAGAATCCAAGGCTTAGGGGTTTTTTTTTTGCTTGTATTCGGGGGCAGCCACCTCAAAATGAGGATGAGATGCTTCCAGTATGGTGGTTGGATCTCCCCACCCTGAAGGGTGCATGAAGAGGGGGGGGGGTCTGACTCCTCCCATCGGTGACGGGGCGTACTTCCTTAGGGAAGGGTTGTACCGTGGCCGCTGTTGGCCCTTTGGACTCAAACACAGTGCCTGCCAGTATTACTGTTGTGGCGGTCCGGTTATTTAGTATTTATTTATCCGTGTGCCTTCGGGTGTATCGGAGAGTTTGTGCTATGACTTACTTGTATATTGGCATTAGAAAAAGTGAAAATCAAAAAAGAAGTATAATAATCAGTGTAGGTCCTTTCTGTGAGAGTGCTTTTTATTTTCAGATTAGTATATTATAAATCAATTTCACGCAACAAAAAGTACTGAATTTCCGGTTTCGCATAAAACATTCAATCACTTATAAAAAATACCATTAGAATTTTTTAACATATGTTAACATAAATATTTTCCATTATAATATTTTATTTCGTTTTCTGTTTGTTCACAAAATATACCAGCTTCGATTCATTGTCTCGGGGAACTCATGTTGTTCCCGTAAGTAATAAGGAAAGTCAATTGTACCGATGCAAATATATGAAACACTAATTACCTTTTTCATAGAAACCTTAAAGACTGTTCAGTTAAGATCACGGATTCGTTGGTTCAGTGATTGTTTTCCCATTATCTATCGCGTGATTTTCTTTCATTTTTTTATATTTCCGAAGCACATGCAAAAACGCAATTTAAAATAAATTGAATGTCTCTTGAATAAATAAAAAAGAACTATGGCTAAATGATTATTAATGATTCAAAAATTATTAGTGTAGAAAGTGCCCTTTTAAATTCAATGCATCAAATTAAAGCAGTAGAGCTGCATTAGAAAACTGCATACAAGCATCAACTATTATAAAAATAATTCTTCCGATTCTTTTGATAATCTTGGTAATTCATCCATAGTTCTAAAAAAGCCGTACTTTCTTTAGTTTTAGAAAATTCTTTAGATATTTATCAAATCTGTAATTCATATACAAAAATTTTATTAAAAATTCCACTTCCTGTATTGAATCTCCCTATTTCCTCTTAATGAAACCATAAACCTTTCTAATTTATACAAAATTTATCTTCCCAGACTCTTTGAAGCACACTTCTTCCAATCTATCCCGTTCTGAATGATATCTCAATTGAGATTTAAATAGTTGCAAAATTGTCTAAAGGATTCAAATTGCTTTTTTTTCAATTATAATACGATCTCAATGAGAAGTTGCATGTAATTCTAATGAGAGTACAAAACATGATTTGCCATCTACTCTGCAAGATACTGCTCTACATCAAAATGAAGACATTTCAGTTACGAAGGTAGATTTAATGTCGAGAACTCGGAGGTGCATTCGGAACAAAGAACTTTCCTCAAATCGTGAATCTAATCTCTGAACAACAACACCTCTCTGACATCATAAGTAAAGCACTTCCTTTCCCTATTTGCACAGAATGCCCAACAATATTGTTACGACATCCGGAATATTGAAAATCTTGGAGATATTACACAGTATCTTGTGTTAAAAGCTTGCCATATTTGAATTTGTTGTGCATGCTATCAATAAAGTCATCGTAATTGATAAACTGATTTTTGTAACTCATACGTCGGATAAAGGATCTTTTAGATTTCTTTCACTGTTAATCATTTTTTCTAGTTCAGGGCCGGCATCCTTTCTAGGAACAGAACATATTCCCCATGTTCTGGATGTCACAGGTTTGAGTCCTGGTTCGGGCATGGTTGTTCTCTATCCTGTGTTTTATCTGTGAGTTGTGTGAAAGAGCACCCTTGTAAAAAGGGGTTGTGCAAGCGAGTGTGTGAGCTTCTTCTTCATATGAGATAAAGTCAGACATGTATGCTCAAAGGGTCCTCGCCCTCAGAAGCTATTGCACCCCTCTTTCCCCGATCTCTTGGATTTGGTTTGAATTGGTGTTCAATTCAAGGGTGATAAGCAACAAAAAATAGTTTCAGTGAAGACGATTTCTATTTAAACACATTATATTTATCAATTATATCATGAGGTCGCTCATACTTATACAACTTTCTACACATATTTCTATTATAATACGCAAGGAAATATTATAGGCTATTAAATGAACTACTACTATAGTATTTTTAGAAAAGTAGCCTACTACAGCCTACTTTTCTTTTGGTTGCAATATCGATACTACCCTGTTATTGCACTTATATGAATGTGTTATTTAATCTATCTTTTCCCATAGAGTGTATTTGAATAAAATGCTTGGAAATCATTGCATAGCTTGTAAAGTAGACGTCGTATGCATTAAGATACTTATTCAGTTCAAAGCGAACGGTAATTACCTCTCGCCCCAAACAATTCATGAAGATATGACTAGATTCGAGTTCAAGGATATAAACTCCGGAGACATCTGTATTTCACTAAGATTGCAAGAAAGGTAATGTTGGAAATGTTTTCAAATGTATGAAGAAATGATATACATAAATAGGGTTTATTTAAACAAGAGAAAACAGAATTTGTCATCTGCAATTTCCAAGATTTTCTGCAAAGAAGAAAGAAGAGAAAAATGGGAATAGGAATGATATGGGGAGTATTACTGTCATTAGATAATATTGATGAAAGAGCGGCTATTTTAGGTTCATGCACTACAGATAATATTCTTCTTGAAGATCTATTCGATTCTTATCGCAGTGTTGAATTCATGGCATCGCAGTATTGTTCAAGGTAGTTCATTTTTCTCATCCTTTACCATTGTTTGAGTTGCTACTTATGGCACTTGTAACAGACACGCCCGCTGACGAAGTGAGCGTTTTTATGACGAGTTTGTGCAGAAGCTATTGAAGGTAAAAGCCTTTGAGTACCCGAGGGCAGACGTCTGACTTCTAGCTCGTATGAAGATGACACTCACACACTCGCTTGCGCAATCCCTTTTTACAGGAGGGCTCTTGCACACACCTCACAGATAGAACACGGGGTAAAGAAACCAGGACTCGAACCTCGTGACCTCAAAATTATCGGGAGGACGCGCTACCCCTAGGCCAGGACGCCGGCTTTCTTTACCTTTACCTGTAAAATATAAAAAAATGAAAGAAGACAATCAAATAAAATGTGGGGATAGCTGAATATGGTCTAGTATGAATATAAACTCCATGGCATGTGTGTATTAGCGCTCTAGATAGAAAAAGGATGGGCTGAAGGCAATGGCGGTCCTTAGGTGACATGGCCGTTGTCCTCATGATGGGGTTGTTTTCTAATTGCTTTCACAAATGAAATTAATACGAAGCGATTTTCTGTTGTTGTTGTTGTTGTTGCTTATCACTCTTGGATTGAACACTTATTCCATCCAAGACAAGAGATAGGGGAAAGAGGGGTGTACTAGCTTTTATGGGTAAAGACCTCTGAGCATCCGAGAGCAGACGTCTGACTTCTAGCATTTAAGAAGATGACACTCACTTGCATAACCCTTTTTTATAGGGGGCCTCTTTCACACACCTCACAGATAGAACACAGGGTAAAGAACAATCATATTCAAACCCGAGACGCCCAGATGACATGGAAGACACGGAACGCCGGCAGAGATTTTCTTTGAAGGAAAAGTGTTTGCCATTTTCAGATCTAGACGATGTTCATTCAGTCCGATTATGAAATAATAGTATTATTACATCTCTTCACGGTAGGGAAATAATATGACGGTCTACAATTGGAGACCTCTTGAATTCTGAAAGACAAATTGCTTACCACTTGATGTATGGCTTGCTATAGTAGAGATATCTTCTCAATGAGCTATAAAATATTAAGTTTATACGTTTCCTAAGGTAGTAACATAGTCGTTAAGTTGAAAGATATGTAGAAAGAGGAATTTTGAAAGAGACAAAAAAGGTATAAAATAGATATTTTGTAATTTTTTGAGACTGAATAGTCAAAAAATTCTTATCTAATCGCATACAAAAGCAATACCAGCACAAAAATAAATGACGATAAAAGAAATAATTTGAGTTGTTTGCATAAAGAGTAAAAATACCCCTTACTAGTAAAATAATTTCATTAAAGAACATTTAAATTATACCTAAGATAAGTCATAGATAAAATTTAAATGATTTATTAAATTCAGCATTAGTGTAATATATTAAAATACAAAAACATTTTCCTCCACTTTTTGTTCATTAGCAATAGTCTTTGTATCGTAGCCTTCGTCTTTGGCGTCATAACATTACATGCAGTTAAACTTATATAGTGAATTTTAATTAATGAGGGGAATTAGTCTCGTTTCTAAATAATAATCTTATAAAAGAGATTTTATAAGTAATTATCTATAATAATATCTATTGAAGAATTTCAATTTAAGGACGAAATAAGATATTTCATTAAATATGAGAAAAAGGAAAATACATCAATCGATATGTATAAATTAATGATAATGTGGGCGCCATTAAAAACTTTCACTACACTACTTCTAATGCAAGAAAAATCCGGACGTGTTTTTGTTCAAAAATGCGTCAGGAACTCTTTGAGATTAGTATGAATCGAAAGCACTCAAAAGAACTGTAGCTCTCATCCCTTCAAAAAGATATAATAGAGGATCCATATACATAAGGAAGAATTATAGACATACGAATTCTAGAAATTTAAAGGCAAGGGACATTTTAAGATTTTTATCTCTTTCTATATCTGTTAACAACAAGCGACATAAAACTGAAAAGTTTAGCCACCATCAAAGCCTACAAACTTGCCTGTTGTGAAATGTAAGTCTTAAATAAATGCATTTTAAAACTTTTAAGTCAGTACAGCAATACATTATTGAACTTTCATCCCAAAACAAGGCATATGAATGAAATTGCACTTCTCTTTAAAGAAAATTTAATAATCTGAATAGTATCTATTCAATTGGGTGAAAATGGCATCGATGGTTTATGGCATTATTCTTTATAGCTTTATTCACGATTGCGATTTTGTTCATTCGGCGATTTTTACTTTGCGCCACATTCATCCATGAAAAGTATTAGGAAATATACAGTAATATTTCGGCAGACCATACAGTAACAAAAAGACACGTTTATCACAGTGAATGGAAATGAAAGACCGATTTAAATAGCAAATTCAAAATGTCATTTTAATTTAACTCAAAAAGCTTCTGAAAAGAACATGTCTCTTCATCAATATCATTGGTTAATATACTATTTCGCCCAACATGTTTTGAATCATTTAACCAAACTTGAATACATTTAGCCTTTGCGGAAGGACATCACGTGACCGAATAGACCGAGCAGATTTCATCCATTTCTAATAGGGCGTGCGCGTAGCTCGTATCTCGGAAGTTCTATCACAATCTCATAAGTCTTTCCTAAAGCACAATAGTCGAAACATTCAACGAACGGCTTTCTCTACGTGACAATTTAATTCCTTATACACGAAATATTCTTATATGCGAAAGTACTGTCATCGTTAAAAAAATTCGAATTCGAAATGTTGTCGAATTTTCTGAGTTCCAAAAGCACATTTTGACATTATGTCTGTCTGTCTGTGACAAAAATAACTCAAAAATGCTTTAAGTTGCACGGATGAAATTTATTATACACTTTCCACACCCAAATTTGTAGATTTATATCAATTTTCGAGCAAAATCTATTCAGAGGAAATCTGTCTGTCGGAATAAAAGTTAACATGGTTAATTACAAAACGAAGAGAACTAGATGAATAAAATTTGGTACACAGACTGAGCATCCAAAGCGTATCAAATTTTGACAAACTATCATATGCAAAAAAGTATTGAACGTTTGTCGGTCTGTATTTTCCGAAGCATATAAAGGCTTCTTATATTAAACATTTCTATGATTAAAATATGTGAAATTCGGTATGCAGTGTTATGATTACGGTAGTAATTTTTTTTTTAAGGTTTGGTTTCCATCGGATGGGAAAAACGTGTTTGAAACAAAAAATCGCTTTTACTAGAGAGTATGCTACAAAGGTTTGAAGTGACAAATCCTGCTGATTTCAGAGGAATCAACAATTGTCAACTCCCAAAGACGTACAACGAGAAATGGTATTTTACAAGGGTGGGGCAAAAAGAGGGTTACAATCGTATTTGTATCGTTGTATGAACGGCATCAAAAGTGCCCAGATATACTTTGTAATTACTCTGAAAGAAAGGCCTAATAAATAAGCTCTGTTTGTAATCATATTCAGTCATGTAGTGAACTCCGAAGCTTTTTGAAAGAAACAATGATATTTACATATCAAAGCCATGTGTTACATCCATCATTGTTATTAAAGATATATTTAATTAAATAATCTTTTGAAATAAACAAGTCACTCGTTGAAAATCAATCGGTTAACATATGCGGCAGAACCTGGCCGTTGAATTATGAACATCTTTTGTGATTAAAATTGCATGGTATCAGGTATTGTCCAATCAACCCAGTATGTAGATTGACGGCATTCATAATGAAAGTATGCCATTCCTTTCACAAAGAGCCCGCATTCCATAGAAATGGAGGCAACTGGCGAAACTGTTCAAGCCAATGCATGTTGACAACATTTGACAGTCAGTGTAGAAAATGCTTTGTAGTAGATTAAATGGCGGATATTTAATCGACAAATTTACTTTCAAATAAACTCGATATATTTAAACAACTAATGAATGTTTTCTAACAAATGCTTAATTAAAATCATTTCATGAACTATAAATAAATATTTAAAGTACTTCTTCGTTTTCATACTGCTAGTTATATGCTGCGAGTCATTTTTATAAAATATTTTAAGATATTATATAGTAATAATTATAATTAACTTATACAGGTATCGAAATAATATAGGTTGCGTACCGGGTTGATTAGGATAACAAGGTGCTCAATTTAGAATTTGATTAAATAGTCAAAAATGAGCTAGACTATAGCTTGGCATCTACAGATTATTCAAACTCCAAACGAATTTATTGTCCAATAGGCACAAAATAGAAGCTTAGAAATAATCATTACTCTAAGATTATTCACAGAAGAACAATAAAAGTTTTTACTTGATCTATCGATGATGATGTTTTAAATTTAAGAACCGGCAAGAAAAAGAAATATGGGAACTATCTGTTTAAGTATGGTTTAGTTTTTTTTCTAGTAAGAGCTACAGATAATGAGTACCAGAAAAATCTATAATTTGAGTTCTTGCTCATTCAAATTATGTCCTTCAAATTTTTTAAGATCCCCCCCCTACCCAGTTCTCTCTGAACTAATCTAATTTTCTTATAAACACTAAACACCATGCAGGTAGCTTTACTTCTATAATTATAGTGTCCCATAAGTTCCTATCGTACTTCTAATAGGAAATGAATACACAATATTTACTGTTTAAGATATTATTTACTTTCTTATATAAGGACCCTTTTGCTCTATTACCTTCTTCCATCTCTCAGGAAGCCTCATAATACCTTCTTTCCGAAATTGTTGTCTTTTGGACACGAAATAATCCTCGAGGTGCGCTTTAATTTCGTTGATGAATTTAAAGCGCTTATCGCGAAGAGGACTTTTTAAGGACAGAAAAAAGTAATAATCAGATGGAGCGAGATCTGGAAAGTATGCAGGATGCGGTAAATCATTCCAACCAAAATGTAAGAGCTTATCTGTTACGACTAATGTAATATGTGGTTTCGCGTTGTCATGGTAAAAAACAAAGCTTCGTCAGTTCATTAATTCTAGCCGTTTTCTTTACTATAGCAGCTTTCAATTAATCCAGTTGATGATAGTATTTCGTAGAATTTATTCTTTCACCTTTAGGAAGAGCCTCGTAGTTAATCCCGCCTTTCCAATCCCACCAAATGGATAAAAGAACTTTTTTGGGGTGTAGCCCCGGCTTTGCGGCAGATGAAGGTCTATTGTCTTTACACTAAGTGACATAGACGACTTAATAGACAAGCCTGCATGTTTGCACAAGCAGAGCCAGATGAGACCATTCATGAGAAAGCAACTTTTGGGACACTCCAATAATTACATCTCTAATTATTTCAGGACATCATTTTTTATGTGTATTTATAATTAAGTAAGACGAGTTCATAGACCCGTGAGAAGTCAGAAGAAGCAGCCATAGGTCTTAACCAGATTAGACAGAAGAACTAGACACAGAATAATTCTTTTTACACATACTTTTTCACCATTTTTCTTTCTGTCAACTCAGAGATTTCGTTCATCCTTAATCTGAAATTAAAAATTGTGTGATTTGTGGTGAAGTTGAATGGAAGAAATCTTCCTGGTTGAGTGGTAAGCATAAAAAAAAAAAACATTTAACAAGTGAAACATTCGGCATATTACAAGAAATAAATTTTCAAGCAAAGGAATATTAGAGATTGAATGGAATTCGAGAAATGAAACAATAAAAGAATGCTAAGATATTTCAGTTTGTGCAACAAAAAATTCTGAAAAGTTGCTACAAAATCTCACGGTTGTATTTTTAAACTACTAGCAAAAGAACTGCGCTTTTAACTGAAATAAATATCCATAATTTGAAGAAAACCAAACTAAAAGAAAATGAAACGAGTAGAAAAATATATTATAAGACTAAAACAAAATTTATAAGTGTTTTTAAAATTTTCCAAATTAAACGGAAAACTTGTATTGATTATATAAAACCTTCCAATCAGTCACCATGGTTTAGAAGAAACGTTTGATAAGAAAATGCACAGAAAACTGAAAAAAAAAATAAACTTTAAGAGATTATGATACAAAAAATAATTTTGCCAAAATATGATACATTCAAAATTCAATATCAACAGAAATGTCTAATTTCTTTTCCCAGTGTAGGCCCAGTATCGATATATTTTTATTTCACTTCAACATAAATCTCAGATTGGCTCACCCATAAATCATTTCTTTTGCAACTAACTGATCTCCACAATATGTGAGAAAAATTGCCTCGCCGCTCTTTCACTACGCGTGTCTGATAAGGTGGCCGAGCTGGTAGATGTCAAAAACTCCTGAAATTTCCATGGAACTCGATTAAGATTGATGAGAACAGTAAATCGATATGATTTGTTAGAAGCAATGTCGCTGGAAGGCACTGCGCTTCTACTGAACAAAATTTTTATTTTCGTTCCTTGGTATTCAGTAGCCCAATTACACAACAGACAGACTAATTAAACGCTCTCGCGACGGAAGCAGTCGGATACCTGTTGATGTATACATGTGGTCTGCATCGAACATGGGCAGAAGAATACATCGGAAATTATCCGAGATTCGAGAAATCTTTCTTCTCTGCTGTTCGAATAGACTAACGGGCCATTTTCAAAAATATCTCCTCGAAGTATCATTCAAAAATTGCTCGGAATTAAGGTAGTGAATGGAATTCATAACATTTTTCTGCGAGAAAAGCATTTCCAATTTAAGAAGAAAGTAAATTTTTCTAACTCTCTCGAAAATGTTTGCATAGTTCCTTAGATGTCTAATTTATTAATATACACGCAAGATCTATTTTGCATTATGCGACCTGAAAGGCATTTGAAGGATGTAACATACCCAAGGCCTATTTATATTTAACAAAATTTAAGATGTCGCTCGGTTTTATTTTCTTGAAATATTCTCTTTTCTTTATATTATATAATTTTATATATATTATGCGTTAATAATGTATCAATATACTATGCGTTTTCATGTTAAATAATCGATATGGTTTTCTATGTTTTTAATTCCAACCAAAAAATCATACACCAAGCCAATTTGGCTTCGTATGCTGTCATTTCTACAGATGGTATACCAAAATATCTAATTTTAAGTTCTAGGAATAGAGAGTAAAGTATTCGGAAAAATCTCTTTCCTGGCCAGATTCGGGAGAACATTACCGTTGATTAAAAGAGCTTCCACAGTGAAATTCTGCGGCCTCATCTCCGAGGTGAAATATTACGTTGATCGTATTGATGCCCATGCACATATTGTCAGAGCGATCATAACCGTCCTGACGGCGCATGCGCCCCACGGTAGGCTTATGATTTGTCCAGTCGAGCCGAAAATATCTCAGATTGAGAACTCGGTAAACAGAAAGGACGGAGGAATGGATCGTAAAAGCAAATAAAGCACTCAGCTGATATCTGCAGTTAAGCAGGCGAGGCATCTTGAGAGGCATTTGCGATGTGTGGTTCGGACGGGAGCATTTATAAGCATCTGAAAAGTGATCCGTTTTCGGAAAAGATGAGCCGCGAATTGATATTAGGGCATAATAATTTTGGAAACGGCTGTGCTATATTGGATTTGTGAACTCAAAAGCATTGGGACGGAGGGAGGTAAAAAGACAAGTTTTAAAAATAGGAGCATTTAATTCAAGAAATGTGAAATGTAGGGATCAGTTGAATTTCTCATTATATTAATATGAAATTAATATCGAGTAATTAATAAGAAATTTATATAGTTCATTCAACTTTAGAATTGCTCATTTTATGTAAGTTTTAACATGATATTTTTTTAGGATTGTGATATTTATCTGTAATTTGCGTGATGCAAAAATAAATAAATGAAAAATAAAAACGTTCAAGTGCAAAATTTTGCTCGACAAAATACTCTATACGACACACAGCTGTCATATCAGCCGCGAAGGTAAGTCTGCTTGATGTAGTGAAAGGTCACAAAACAAAGGTTTTATTCAAATTATTCAGATTTTTAAATGAAGGATTACTTTTAAAAATGAATAAAAATTTTAAATTTTTTTGCTTAATCAATTCGAAACATATTATTATTACACAAAAAATCATTCTGACACCGCTTTAAAATTTAAAAAAAAATCAATACCAATTATATTTTCAAGCAGTTTATTCCTTACTGTAAGAAATTTTCAAAATTTATTGTACAATGATTGATGTAATAAATCATAATTTAAACAAGCAAGAAGTTTACAGTCCAAAACTATTAATTTGTCACAGCTTTTTTGAGCTGGCATTCCTCTATTAAATTGCGTACTGCTAAAGTATTGGGGCATAGAATGCAATGGCGTATGCATTCAAGAACGACGAAGACAATCGACAAGACGACAGGACAGATCAATCATGCAACAATGTTTCCAGATTAGAGATTCGAATATTCTTTAAATGGGCGTTCTTTAAATGAATTGATTAATTTCTAAATTAATCAGTACAAATACAATATTACTCTCTGAAAATATTTCTGTGGCCAAAAAAAATAAGAGACAGAAAAAAAAACAAAAATCAAAATATTTGTGATTTGACAACAACGTTTAAATAATATATAATGAAGTATAATTTTAAAACGGTTCTTTTTTAATCTAATTTTTTAAATAAAGTGATTGATGTATTCAAAAATACAGCAAAACTATAGGAATGTTTTTTTGAGTATTTCTTAGAGTAGTTATGATCCAATGAATTTATTTATGATCGTAACTGTATTCTGCCCATCATTACGACATTCACTTCTATTACCGCATCATCAGCTTTTAAATATTTCACAATCAATATCAGATATCATGTCGCAGATTTTTTTTCACACAGTATATGTTTATTTTTTTAGATTCATATTATATTCAGTTATAAAATAATTTGAAGTATATTATTATACCACATTACATAAATTCGAATGTTTACAACAATAAAAAAATCACAAAAAATAATAAGTAAATTAGCTGTACTCAAGGATTTACTTGAATATATTGCAAGTTGGTGAAAACTTGAATTTATGAATTGGCTTTCCTTCAACTAAAACAGGGGGAGTTTTTCCAACTATGGAGATCCAAAGCTGAGAATGAGCCACAAGCAGATTGATCAAAATTTTTTTATTTTCCTAGTTGTGAAATAAATGAGTGAGCAAAAAATATAAATTCTGTGAATCAATGATAAAATATTGGGATAGTATTAACACTTTATCAAATGAAATGAGTCAGTTTCCCATATGTTTCTAGTTATTAGAAAATAATAAAATGCTTACTTCTATAATATTGTTTACAACGTGGATGCCGGGAAATCTGAAGTCAGAATACATAAATGAAAACAAATATCTATTAATAAAGTCAATAAAAGGGAAAAAATACCTTAAAATCATTAGTATATTGAAATAGTGCTCAAATGTTTGACTAATGAATAAAATGAAATGACTTAATTGAAAACGTCCTCTTAATCGATAAGTACTGCCTCAAGCCGCAAGTACCTAAATTCGACACTAAACTATCCTACCCTAGTACTATACTTCTTTTGTACAATATTGTATTATAATAAACTATATTCGCAGTGTTGCAAAATACTATACTTTCAATATTTTTCATTACAGTGCACCAAACTGTTATAGATGAGAAACCAAGTACTAATCGCTTGCTATTATGTCAAAATGGTCTAAGGCTTAGATCAGTGTATGCAGCATATATTAATCACATATAGCAGTTGGAGAGTACATAGAAATGCTCTGACAAGTTTGATACATGGAATTTACATGTAACAGTGAAGTAAAGTTTTCCCATCGAATTATGATTATCTTTTATAATTTAAAATCTCTTTCCCATTATTTATTTAAAAGATGAAAATCACAAATTAAAAAAAAATTAGGTATTTAGAACTTAGCTCCTTTTCTCTCGCGTGCTGCTTTCTTCACGACAGCTTTCTCGTTTCCCTTCAACCTTGAGGTCACCTCCACCATAAATCATCCCTAAAGAATATTGAAATCTGGGTGACATGTTTCGGCCGTCAAAATAACCTCGCAATGCTTTCGCCACACGTGACCTTACTTTTTGAGATAAATATGAGGTCATAGTAGCAGACGACGGAAACTCAGAAGTTCGATTAAGATTGATGAGCGCAAGAGATCGATATGATATGCCAAGTCACTAAAACAAACAAGTCCTTTGCCCACTTCAACTTCATTTTCATCCGTGATTATAATTCGCAGGACAACTGCTGCAGCGATTAGAATGAAATTCTTATCCGTTTCAAATTGTATGATAAAAATAACTGGATGTATTTTGATAATTTAATGGTTTGTCTAAAGCGGTTCTATGGATAAGAATACGCCACTAATTCTTTTTTTTTCTACGTTTATAAATTCTTTTAGGAAATTACTCTACTGGAAATAGTGAGTTCGAGCATATTCAAAATAAAGAGTTTTTAAAAATCACACTGCGAATCCTGTGCTAAAACGGTGCTCCCTTCTTACTTTCTTTGCCCTTAATTTATATAACAAACCCAGTAAAACGTAAGGCTGGATGTTCGTCATTTAGTAACCTAGTTGGACTTCTGCCATAACAATTGGAACTCTTCCCCTGTTAAATTGCGTGACAGAAACATTGATTTATAAATAGTTTGCCTTAATTTTGGGCACAAAAATGTTTTCTGATTTCAAATTCTGATATCAGTGTTTTTCGCTTTTTTTGTTTATTGTTATTTCGTATTATTTGAAAGTTACAAATTTTTAAACCTTGTCATCATTAAAAAATACTCCATCGAGAATTTGGTATATCGCCAAAATTCTTCGCCATTCTTGAAACAATAAAAATAATTATGGAATCTGTTTAACAGAGTTATGTTTACACACTTGATTCTTCATTTGAAATATGGTCTTTAATGTAGAAATTTAATAGCTAGTTGATTACTTGAAAATTGTACATCGCTCTCAAATTCAATGATTGAATAAAATCAAATGTTTATGAAATTTTATAAAATTTAAATTAAATCCATCAGTGTAAAAATAATCCGCCTGCTATTTGAATTCTGTAATTCTAAAGTATATTAATTCGTTTGCCCCTTCACCTTGATACACTGTTTTGTAGACATTTTTGTACAGATTAGGTGTCTATCCATTTATGTAGTGGAAACTTACTCGGAAATATAAGATGAATTTAATTCTGACAGTAATAAATTAATCAGTAATGCATTAATGAATTAATTAACTGACAGTAATGAACACCTTTTTTAAAAGGTTTCGTCAGATTTCAGCCAGTTGAAACAGTTTATTACTGAGGTATTATTAAAGAGACTTTCGGTAATTTTACAAATGTTCGTAAACTTTGCGAAATCTATTTTATGACATTTTAATATTTAAAAAAATTACACGTTGTACAAGATGATGACTTTAAAGAATTCATTGTCTTCGTTCATCAGGATGATTTGCATGACATTTGTTACGTATTCTCGTCTGTATTTCAGAATTGATTTTTCAGAATGTCTTTAGGGCTATGTTTAATTTATAAATCAAAACAATAACTGAGAAAGAAATTGAACTGGCAACTGAAATGAACAAAACGGAAATGGAAAACGAACAGAAAATGTAGAAAAATCTTTTATGATGCAAATAAGTCGATAATCCGAATCTAATCCATTCTTTTCTTTATCCATGTATGAAAAATTCATCTAACATTCCTTACGTTTAGATGTGTGTAATATTCGTTACTTTTAGTTTACCTACTTTTGTGTAATTACAATTTGATGCAATTGCTTGATAAAAACTACCAGGACCTATTGAAATTTTATCATCTAAATAAAACATCAACTTAATAAGTCCACGCATTAATATTTATAGATCATGAAAGACAACCGTTTTTCCTCTCGCAGCGTATTCCTTATAACGCTCTTCGTGTTCCTTACCTAAAGCAATAAACAGAATGGCTTATATTTTAATATCACATCCCATTCCTGGTCTTCATCGAATTCTCAGTGAATAGAAAAGATGCAGCAGGAAGATTTTTGGAAATCAAAATCGGCATCGCAAGCGCGCCAAAAATGTCTTGATGAATTTATTCAATTTTTGATGAGTTATGGTGTGGGGGAGGTCTATGTGGATGATTTCATGCAGGCGGCTCGTCCTTTTTTTCTTTTTTTTTTGGAATGGCATAAACTAAAAAAAGAAGCAGAGAATTGATTGCAGGAAATGATAATACATCCTCTCCTCGGCTTTCGAACTTATATTGAAGGCCATCTGCACTTACATTTATAAAAAATAATAATAATAATTAATTTCAAAATTTAGCGTAATCTTAGATTGCTTGACAATTTTTATAATCACAAAATAAAAATATTGTTTAAAAATATAAATCTTATTTATCACCATGCTACTTACAATCTATCAGTCGATAACTCGGGGGAACTTCCGATATGGTGGTTGGTACTCTCTGATTAGGTGGGTACAGAAATGGTGTGGGGGTGACTATTTGTTACAGATTAACGAGGTACAGCTTCATCAGGAGCGGTTATACTGTGGTTAGTAATGACCCTTAAGATTTAATATTGTTTCCGACTATGCACGAATTTCCCACTGCCGTCGAGTCGTAGCCTTTTGTGGTTACAATCTATCAGTCGAGAAAAAACTGTTGGTCTGAAATTTCGAAAGAAACGCTTTGCGGAAGAGGGAATTCCATATTTCAGAAGCTGTCAAAAATGAAAAAGATATATATTTTTTAAAGTATTCAATGAGGCCGTCTCTATATTGTTATTTATTTGGATTTAAGCTGGAAATTGTGCATTTATACAAATAGTTATTAGTTAATTTAAAGAATCTCCTTTTCTGTTCGATTTTTGATAATGTAGATTGAGAATGATTAAGAAAAATTAATTATTCAATCTTTGCGAGTATTACCCATGTCAAAAGAAAATTTATACGGCAAATTGCCATGCTTCAAAAAATAGAGGTTTATATATAATGTTTAACCAGGGTAACATAATTCACTTAAACATAAAGCAGTTTATTACAGTTAAGGATGAAACTATAAGGACTCGATCATTTTTTTTCTTTCAAAGGCATATATTATGACTTCGCAATGAAACGAAAAATAAAATCCTGGAAAATATACTCATTTTAATGTATTATATGTTGTTTGTTCTTATATAAATGTAACTGGAGGTCATCCGTAAGATGTCATCTCATTACTTTAGGTTATAAAAAAAAAGAATTATATTGCAGTTTCAGTTTGAATTTGTTTAAAAGCTATTTTACTGTTTTCTTATAAAGTAATAATAATTTATAAATTCGAGTCGTTAAAATTGTAAAATTTTTTGAGAAGGCTAGTTTTCTATTTCTATTATTAGAAAAATCTAATAATAGAAATAGAAAACTAGAAAAATTGACGTATTTGAAGCTTATCTGTACCTGAAATGAATTTAGACGAATTATTTGCATAGCAATGAGTCTCAGCGTATAGAAGGATAACGTTCACGCTACAGTTACTTTGGCATCATTCAAAAGAATTCTGTTATTGCCTAGTGTTTACCAGCAAAATGGAGTTATCAACTCAATCGATTTCCTATTCTTATCCATCTTCGCAGACATTTCGGGAGTTTCCGACCCGGGCAACCTCTCTCAAAAAGTGAGGACAAGAGTCTTTGAGAAGAGAAGTCATTTCACCTTTGGCTACGATTTCCAATTTCCGGGAAAATGATGTATAATTCAGGTCCGAGATTTAAACCTACGGAAATGAGAAGATGCGGGTAAGGAATACAAAGTACTTATGTGAAAAGAAGAGTCGGCGGTTCACAAAAAGCTTTTAACTGATTATGCCATAATGAAACTGTTTATTGATTTCGCTTATCTTTTTTTCTTACATAATTCTGGTCAGTTTCACCCCTTCAGTCATTCTGGTCCCTGAGCTATTTAAAGGGCAACACCCAAGGAAAATTAGTTGCAGAAATATACACCACGTTAGTGATTTTTTTACGTTATTTGCTAGACATCTCTTTATTACATTATGCGCGGATGAAAGACAGGAATTTAAAAAGAATTACGGTAAAAAAAACCGCTCGATTTCCTATTACGCTGATTGATATTTCCCCCTTTCCCTTTAAGTTTGCTTTATATATTGAAATTCTGAGAAGAGTAAGCATACGAATGCCCTTTTTATATATAATATTTTGCGATTAATGATTCTGATTTAATTTTTATTTCGAAAATATGAATATAGAAATAAATAAGAATAAAAAACGAAATAAAAATAATCACAAAAAATAAAAGAAGGATAAAAATAATCGCAAAATGGAAAATAATAATTATAGGCTCATCACTTATAATATATATTGTCATAATTCTCCACAATATAAGAACAATATAAATTATGATGCGAATTAGAAAAATTATTTAATACCGAATGGCGATAATAAAGTTTTCAAAGCATATACTGAATGCCATGAGTTATATTTATTTGGGCTTCATTTTCGCATTCTTCGGTCTTAGGAACGTATTTCCAACAATAGAAATCTTTCAAAGAATCTACATATTCATATATTATTTAAATTAATTTTTCTTAAAAATTACGAAATCTAACTTTTTATATGATCTCCCGTTCTCCATAATCATATTTAATAAAAGTTTACTGGTATTCTAAGGAATAAAATATATTTTGATTTGTATAGAACAAAAATTTGTTATTTTAAAATTTGTGCTGATTCAATTTACAAGGATTCCTTCGTTAGATTGAATACATCAAGCTAAGTAGAACCGACTTCCTGAAAACGAAAACTGCTTGGGAAGAACTGCTAAATGGGAGCAGAAACAAAGAAAAACGGAGCGCATGCAAATCAGGATTATGCAGAATAACAGCCACATGCTCGTGTTCTTACCTATCGCAGTCACCGAGTCATCTCAAATTGTAAGATAAATATCAATTTTTGTCCCACAGAAGTCAAACTTATTGTATTACATTCGTTAAGATGCCTGTGAACTTTTACTGAATATAATTATAGGGAAAAGGGGGCGTATAGAAAGTCAAATTTCGTAATTTCCTTTTTTAATTTTTAAAAATATCATACCATGTAAAATATTATCATTAAAAATTTCATAATCCTCATAATGCTTGCATGAGTGTTTCTGTGATATTAACTAACACATGTGAAAAGTACTGCCTCAGCTTTGCTTCTAGCACAACAGTACAGATGACCCTTTGCAATATATGATTGCTTATAAAGTATACAAAGTTATCAAAGTTCTATATCTTATTCAAATCCCTTTGCACATTTCCTAGTGTTATATTTTTTAATGATAAATATATTTATCACAAATCATGAAAGGCAAGAATAAAATAACAACACGAAGGCACAAGTTTTGTTTTTCTAATGAATTGAATATGAAAAACAAACAAACAACAGGTAATGCTATCTGGAAATTTACTAGTGGCAACCATAAAACTAGAGCCGCCATAAAAGGGACAGAAACAACAACTTTTTGTTCTGCTTTTCTATCACTTCCTAGTGTTCTAAAACACTTGTTTCCAGGAATGTGAAAGTCGTAAAATATCCGCACTCGTATCATTTCTATTGATAATTTGGATAAAAGATCTATCGCTATAAAAATCTCTAAAATATCCGCGAGAGATTTCCATTTCTCGTTGGAGTTCCTTCTCGGATTTAGGTTCTTGCTATTGCGATTTGATTCCGCCAATGTGTACGATATCGAGCTATTATGGAGATTCTGAAAGCGATAAGATGCACCACTCAAGACATAAACAAAAATGATACTTCTTCGGGAAACATTGTTGGTAAATTCACTGAAGGCGGCATAAAGGTTTTAAGCTGAGTCCAATGTTGTGCAGGTAACATTTATACGGCTGTAATAATTAACCATAGCAATAATATACAAATATTGCTATATATTGCTTCTAGACATTTATCTTAAGTCCCTTCTTTTTGGATTGATATTTAATTACTCTGAGCTTATTTCAGTTATTAAACAGATCGCAGTTGACGATGAGCAAATTAATCAGATTCTGAAGATGCCGTGTTTCTTCTAAATCTGCTGTTCTTGAAATCAGTATCGAACCAAATAACGATTTTTAGGGTACAATTCACCAGCTGCCATTTTTCAGCACCAAATACCTTTAACTGCTAATATTTAACAAATCATGTTGAACTACAGATAATCATTTTTGAGGTTTGCATACTTGCTTTGATTTAGATTTATTCACTTCTTCCATTTATTCACGATATCCTCACTTTACAGTAAAATGTGTGGACTGATTACCTTCCTTTATATCTCTCACAATTACTGTTAAATGCAGTAAATAATCGTTTTCAGCCGAATGATTGGTTTCCATTTGTTTGGCATGTGACCGCTTTGTGAACGGAATTCACAGCCTTCATTATAAGTGCCGTTAATATAATTGCTACAAAGCGAAGCCGAGAGTGTTCGATATAATGCAATTTAAATCACAAAAGAGAAGCATCATTAAATAGCGACGCGTTAGTACTTGACGAAGCCACTCACAATATATTTGTAACCCATTGTTTTCCTTATATACCCATCATATATTTCATTCGTTCCATTATTATCCATATCCGATTTAATGTCCTTAATAGGCCGACGAGTGTAATTAATTAGTGCATTATAATTCCGAATCGTATTATTATGCACATGCTTCTTTTATGCTAGAAGATGCGCCCATCTAGGATGAATGCTATCTTATTAACAGCATCTCAGATCAAAATGTCATAGCTTAAGTAACGGAAATTATGTTAGAAAATATCTTCCATGCTCGCAGAGTGTTTAAAAAATAAATAATTCCTAACTCACTTAAAATGCGATAACATTTCATTTGGGATCTTCGCTATTCTCGATGTTCACGAATACGTAAATTCATCACTAAAATCTGGAGTAGAAACGGATAGTGATACACTAACAGAAAAAATTTTATGCCTAATATAAAATAAACAAAATTCACAAAGAAAAGAAATGCAAAACCCTTCATTTTGGTTTCTGAAGAAATCAGCATCCTTACAACCATAAATCAGCCAATTTTATCATAAAAAAAACCTTGTCTCATTTGCTAGACGCCGAACTAGAAAGGGTTTGTACACGATAATGGCACAGGTCAAAAGGCTCCGTCCAGTGTTACAGACGTCGATGGATGATATGCTGAGTGAACAATATCATTTATTATCATCTCATTATAGGTTAGTTTAAACAGAAATGAGCTGAAAGATAAAGGAACCTTTATCTCCATTAAAAGTTTCTGAAAAGAAATGAAAAAGTGACCATTATTATTTCGAGATGAAAATAATTTGTTTTACTCAAAAATGATTTATATGAAACAATTTTTCAATCGTTTTTTTTTTCACTTGAAAAATTAAAAAAAAGTTTCAAGTGCTTCTTTTCCAATTTAATTCTTTATTCAAAGCATTTGATTCAGATAGTTTATATGTTCTTATGGAAAAAAAATTCCCATCCCTTAATTCGAATATATCACCATATAAATTTTGTGAAGATTCTTGAAATCATTCATTGCATCGAATTTAAATCAACCGTCTGTACTTAACAGGTAACAAAATAATCTATTATATCGCCATTTATAAGTAAGAAGATTTGGGTGCGTTAGAATAGTTAAAGATGCGGTTTCTAAATTCTTCAGAAATTAACATAATGCTAAAAGTACTGTAATAAATTATAGAACATACGTATTGTAATGCAATCAGTTTAGATGCGCCATCTGGATCAAAATATAACTCAGGAACGTGAATTAAATCTGTACCGTAGTAACAATATCACTCTGATGAAAATCGCATAACCTGTTATTACTGATTACTGACAAAGCTGATAATTTACATCACTACGTGCAATTTAGGTGAATGGATTTGTTAACAGAATGGATGTAAATTCAATTTGAAATCCCCGATGAAGTTTTTATCTATCTATACTTATAATAAAGCTCAATGTGTGTGTGTGTGTTGGCGCTCTACAGGCCAGACCATTCAACCTACAACTACCAAATTTGGCAGGTGTATACCTTGGAGGTCGGAAATGTGCACCTGGGGGTTATTTTTTCGAATTTTTAAATAGAATTTTATTTATTTAAAAATTAAGCGAAATTTTGACGTGTTTCTGCTGTAACTTCCGAAAATATTACCGCACAAAAAAAGATTTTTACATGAAGTTAAAGATCAAAAATTTATCTTTTCAATGATACTAATGTTTTAATCTCAAAATTAAATTTCTATTTTTAATGAATTTTTAAATAAATATTTTAACTGTGTTTTTTCAACAATTTTTTTCGTAAAAAATAAAAATTAAGATTAAGCACGTTTCGCATTCATGGGAAAAAATTTGCTTTTTTCAAAGTGTTGCCATCACATTGATTAAAGCCCCAATTAAAAATAAATTAAATCTTTTTGGAAATGAAATCTGCAAAAATATAATTTTCGGCACGTGTCTGTAGGAAATGAAACAAATATGAAATATTTTTTCGAAAAAATAAATTCAAGAAAAATTATTTTATGATCTTTTACACTCTCTATACAAGGTGTTTATTTAGTCCCGGACCCATTTTGATGTTTAATGACTCATAAAATAATTAAGATATAAACAAACTTATGGCATTTATTGATGGAATAACTCATATATTTTCCTTTTCAGGTTTGAATAGTTTTACTTTTGTAAATATCGTCTGCGCGTGTTTTTAATTTCAGATAATTTCATTTTCCAATCTAAATATCTGTACTTTTCTAAATATCGTCTGCTTATTAATTGAATTTTTCTTTCTTTTGTTTTCGGCAACTATTGAAATGTTGTTCTATGTAGTACTTTTGTATGTGATGTTTTATTCGATCGGATATTAAGGAGAATGCATACACCACAAGAGAAAGCACAGATTTTATGGTGGTCATAGAGTTAATTTCCAATCAACTAAATCACTGACTTTTAAGAGTTAATTTCAAATCACTTAAACTGACTGATTTATGAAGATTTGAATATCACTATTCAATAAAAAAAGGATAATTTCAGATTTTTCATCGATCGTTTCAAAAAAATACGCCAATAAGCGCGCAGGTTTCTCAAGATTAATTGGTCTAAGATTATGAAAATGGTGAGTTTTTCTAAACTTTTAACATTTAAAACTTCATAAATAAGTCTTAGTTGATCGTGGAAAATAGAAACATTCATTCATTTATTTAAAATTTGGTGTGTCCAGAATATTTATCAGAATATGATACCTTACTGCATTAAATTTAGACTTCATAATTTTTGAAATATATTTATAAGCAGGAACAAAATATTATTATTGATTTCATTTCAATCCTTTTGAAAGCAAAATTAAAAACTGAATTTTATGCTCAATCTCAGAAATTTTTGTTGAATTATTGTTTGAGATATTACATAAATGATGAAAAATATTTTGTAGTTAACATAAGACTTAAATACCAAGCGATTCTGTTTGCAATACTCATATTCAATAATAATAATAATTAATAAATATCTATAATAAGGATAAATAAAATAAAACGCTTGGTTTTATTAAAAAATATCTTAATATTAATTGCAATTTCTTTTTTTACATTTTAAGTTGAAGTTGAAGTTTTACCGGAAATTACAACAAATTAGTAAAATATATATAGTAAATTGAACGAAACGATTTAAAGAGTATAAGTTTGGCATGGTTATCAAAATTTGAAGATTAAAAATGTTTTGTTTGAGAATCCTTTAAAAGACCAGTTACTTAAAATATTTAATTGAAAATTGTAGCGAGCGGTAATACTGGCGAACCGGCTGGTCGCCAAAGGCGGCTAGTACTTAATAAAAGTAAGTCATATCACTGACTCACCGATCCGTACGACGGCACACAGATAATAAATACTGAATGACCGGACCGCCGTAACAGCAACATTGGCGGGAACTGTAGGTCATCCGAAAGGCCATCACCGGCCACGGTAAAACCTTTCCCGAAGGAAGTATGTCCCGTCATCGATGGTAGAACCACACCCACACCTTTTCATGTACCCTCCAGAGTGGCGAGATCCAACCACTGTGTCGGAAGCAATTTCATCATCATTCCGATGTGCCCCCGGAGGAATACTTAATAATAAAAGCAATTTATCTTTTATGCAAATGAACAAGAAGCAGACTGAATAACTATTTTTTTTATTATTATTTTCTGTTGGCTTTCAAACAGCAGTGGAACAAGATCGGCTGCTGCTGGTGGTTCATTTTTTAAAAAATCCTAATCCACTTGTTATTTGTTTCTTTCAGTTTCAACCAAACTCGATTTTCTTTCTATTGAAGGAGTCGTTACCACCCATTTTGGTTTATGTGTGTCCTTATTTTCTCTTACCCTCATTTCAGAATAATACTGTATCAAATCACCAAGAGAATCCAAACCATTACTCTTTGTGTGTAATTTAACCAATCTAAATTTAACGAAATTTGGAAAGAGTGTCCACATTACATAAACCTATGATGAAATAGCGTGAGAATTTGTATTTGCTTTGCATGAACATTATCAATAAAAATGAAGAAACTCGCGTTCTTTCTCTGAGGACAAGAAGACTTCACATTTACCACTGAATGGGGATTATCTGGTGAATTTTGAATACTTTCAGAAGATTACATTGCTATTTGAGAAAACCTATGCTGAAAATGAGAGAACAATCGTTGCTTTAGAAGCTTTTAGACCCACAGTGAGATAAATTTGATTCGCGCAATTTTATTGATATTTATCAGTTGATTTCTGTACAACTAGAGCAATCACAGGACCCAGACGGACGCTGCAGATTTCTGACTCTACAAAGTTTGTTTATGTACTTATACATGTCAGAGAGAGGTTCACAATGTAATTTATCGATTTTTTTTCCCAATTGGTAATTTTATTTCTCTCTATGTTCAAGCCATTGCCACAAAACATTAAATGCAGTCGTGTAGGTTTTGACACCGGTGGGAGTCTCTATGGAGATCCCTGGATTGTTTTCGTCCCTTTCTTTCTTTTATCCCCTTTTTTTCCCTACCATCATGTTCTTATTCAACTGGTTAGATAACTTTGTGTTATAGGCACCGAGACAGAGAATAGCGTTATGTTTTAACTATAGCTCCAGCTATTGTTTGTGAACTAATGAATGAAATCCTGGATTTTAACACACAGGACAGTTTCTGCTCACAGATCTGCTCATCTAGATACGGAATCTGTATACAATTCGTTTAAACGCTGCTTACATTACTGTAGCTTTCAAGCGCCTGTCTCATAAAGACATAATTTTGCTTATTATTCAAAATATAACCTAACAATATAATTTTTAATTTTTAATTGCTTGTGAATGAAGAGAAAACGTTCTGATCCTCAGAACGTTAGTACGAATAGTCACGATTTAGGCGTACAGAGTTTGGAAAAACAACGACAAAATTACAAGGTGTTCAGAAGGTATGCAACGTCTAATATTTTCAGATTCGAATTGAACACGTCAAGACGAGTAATTTGATATATAACGTGTGAAGTTCCCAAATATAGCATTATAGTCTAATGAAGGTGTGAAGCTTGTGTTATGAAAATTTCAAGAACTGGGGAAAAAAATCCAAGATAAAATCAATGTCTATTGAGAATTTTCAATACAACAGATTTTCAAAATGTCGGCTGTTCAAACAAATGACATGGCGAAGTCTGGAATCGAAGTTCACAATTGTTTTTGCAAAACATCTGTTTCAATGTCCTTGTTCTCTATTTCGATTGCTGCTCTCAAGTCGTCCAATATTGAGGGCTGTATGAGTTTTCCCCATGAAAAAAAGTCGCACGGATTAATATCCGGAGTGTAAGAGGGCCATTCTATACCATTGCCAGTTTTCGTAATGGATTCATACAATGTGAAAATATTCCGCTGAGAGATTGAAGTTTCGTTGAGTGTGGCGAGGTCTAGCACCATCTTGTATAAATATATAATCATTTATCTTGTCTATGCAATGCAAGAATGGGATTGCACCGTCATTCAACACGTCAAAAAAAAAAGCTTCATCTGTGACATTTAGGATAAAATAAAATGTCCCAATGATACCTTCGGCAGGTAACGCGTATGAAACTGTGAGTCTAAGTGGGAGCAGTGGCCGAACTATTACATGATAAGGATTTTCAGTGTCCCAGAGTCTCCAGTTCTGTTTGTTAAAATATTCTTGAAAGTGGAAATGCGCCTCGTCACTGAATCAGATGTGATTAAAATCTATTGCGCCACATTCAACCTTATTCATCATTCGTGTTGGCAAAATCGAACCTCTTTAAATCATCCCAATCGGTCAATTTGCCGATTGATGTGAATTTTGTAAGGGAACAGAGTTACATCCTTCATTATCCGATGCACCGTGCTTTCGGACATGTTGAGTTGTCGTGCCACCTGTCGTACCAAAATTGGTTAACTTGTTTCGCACACTGCTTTCATTTTCTGGAGATTAGCTTCCATTCTTGCATGCATCTTTTTTCCCCATTGCCCCGCACAGTGCCGGTCTCCTTAAATCTTTTCTACGTTCTTTTGATCGTCATGCCGATTATATCATAACGATTGCTGAATTTTTTTCACCATAGCCGCTGGTAATTGCAATTCATAATAAGTCAAAACCGATCCTGTGGAAACCCGATGCTCAATCGAATATTTGCTCATTTCAAAATCACGCCGATTACATACAATACGCAGTAATTTCTTAGCGAGCGACTCAATCTCATCAAACCCGTTTCCTAGCCTAGCATGCTACGGCGGGAATTTGCATATTCACTTGCAGGCATGCTTTTATTCTAATTGGTTGTCACACATTTGCATAGTCACCTAGGTAAGCTTCCATTTGTGCAATCGTCGGATTGATCGTAATTTGAAATACAAACTGTCGGATTCCTAATTAACGTTCGTTCGTGTAATTAGCCTATGGCGCTATATTCTGGGACCTCACATGTTTTATATCAAAATACTCATCTTGACGTGTTCTCTACGAATCTGTAAATATTAGACGCTGCATACCTTGTGGAACACACCTGTATATTTATCGGTTTATTGGTAAACACGATATGTGAAAAACACAATTAATCATAAAAACAAAGTTTGGAAATGTAATCTTTACATCAAAGCTACCGATTTCTATCAAACTTCGGACGGGATCCATCTATGCGAAGTCTGTTTCTCGTCACACAAACTCAAAAACGAAAAGAACTAGAAGAATGAAATATAACATAATCCGTTATTTTTGGAATTTTATATCAAACTTTTGACAAAACCCTCAAAGTGTTGACCATTTCTCATTCTGTATATTCGCGGGCCTGTAAACGTAATGACTTGGGAAAACACTGAAGTAGATCAGTTGAGTTTTGAATGCATTGTAATCAAAACTGTAGTTCGTTCAAATTTTGATTGAAATCGTCAAAAAGACGGAAGGCCCTAATGCATATTCGCTCTTAATCGATAGTGTACAAAGCAAAACGTGGCCACAGTTAGTGGTGGGTGGGGAGTAAGAGTTGTAAATCTATTAGTTGCATATCCATAAAAAGATTTTCAAAAAGCAACTGCAGCTGTTCCTTTACATGCTCAGAAATGAATCAGCGGATTTCAACAGTGGCCAAAAATTCATGCATGATTTATTGGAATTTAAACAAAATTGGAAACAATTTTGAGTTGTGTTTATTTCATTATATAACATGTATCTAAAATTATTCAGAAATTGAGATTAGCAAAATTAGAAAGGATGTGAAGGAAAAAAGAATATCACGGTGAAAGTATTACAGAAGTTCCTTTTTAAAATACTATTAAGCTCTTATTTTTCTCCATTCAATTTTCATATAAAATTGTATTGAAAAGTACGATATTATACATACAGGATTTGAAGAAAATCCCACAATTTCCGCATTTCTTGGGGTCTGGTAAAATATTAAGAAAATATTATCGTCCATAAATTTAGATTATTACATAAAATACAATTCTCAAATAAATGCATTAAATCTTATAGAAAAAAATTATTTATTGTAGCAAATGTGACATAGGGAAGAAATAAGTACTAAAGTAATTTAGTTTCATTCTTATGACTTCAAGTATTGGACAGAACAGAAAATGTTGATAGGAAATTTTGTAGAGATTATTAAGAAAAATATATTGCATGATAAAAACAGCTCAATAATTAGAGAAACAACTGGTTTTACTTTGCTTACGATTACGATGAAAAACATTAAAATCTTTCAGGAATAACGCAATTATTTTGACTCATTTGAGTTGTTTGACCGCTATGCATTGACATCCCAAACTGCGTGAGTGATAATAATGTTTCAACTGGAAAAAAAAATGCCTGGTACTAATCCAAACAGCTGCAAGAAATTCTTCCGCAATTTCTATGTAAGTACATAATTGGACCCCTCCCCCCCAGTTTGTAAGAATAAACGTCGACATTCTCTAAATTCATCAGCGGAGAGAGACCAAAGTGAGTAAAAACACAAAAAGATTAAAAGCGATGAATAAAAGTGCATTTTTCCTCTAATTCCTCTGTTCTAATTTTAAATTTTAAAAAAGCGATTAATATATAAACATCCATACATTATTAACTGGTCGATAATAATATTAACGGTTTGTTTTAATAAACAAACATAATGACAAAATTGATTGTAAATTAATTAACCTGTTATGATGTATAATTAAAGAATGAATCAGGCAACAGAACATCTAGTGAAATCTAAACATTCACTTCAAATTATATCTTGTCGCGTGCTCATTCTAAAATTATTCTTGTACTTTCTCTTCCATCAGAAATGCTAACAATATTGTCTCATTTTTAATTTTTCGAATAGGATACTTTCTCATCAGAAATTACGTCCCGATTCCTGTCCGCATAATTTGCATGCTAATGAAGAGATGAATGTAACACTTCAGTTAGGGTGACGGAGTGGTTCCTCGAGGGGCGTGTCATTAGCGACTTGGACGGCACTTCTATGCTCTGGAGCAGATGTAGTGTAAAGAGACTGATTTCATCGGATCCTCAACTCATTTCGGAAAGCTGAAAAGATAATTCTAGACTCGAAGGATTTGCAAAGTAGAACAAAACTATTTTCTAACGTAAAGGATTAACTGTTTCAACGTTTAACTTATTGAGTTTGGAAAAATAATTAAACGATTGCCTGTTCATTGAGCAAGATCATTTTATAGATTTGGATTACAACTTCAAAAGTGGATTTTTACCCCGAAATATTGATCTTTAAATAATACCCTGTCTGGAATAGCACCCGACACGCTTTACTTACTTATTATGTGTCAAATATACGCGACAATTTCCATTGAAAAATTTATTATATGAAAGAAAATATTCGTATCTATTAGACTGTTCTGTTATAGCACATTTATCACGTTGTTTGAAGGTATAAGCACATTATTTCAACGTATTTGTTGGAAATGTTTTAAAAATTTTAAACCTCTTGGTATTAGCTGCATATTAAATCATTACAATAATATTAAAAGGCTAAGTACGCTTAATTATATCATCTCTGTCACATCAAAATGTCACAGAAAATAAAAAAGAATTTTTTTATGCAATAGGCAGGATCATTAGCGACATGCATCTTTTCTGTATCACGCAACAATCATACACCACAATTTAGGAGCTGATGTAGTTAATGTATACAAGTGTTTTGCATTAATAAAATGTTTTAATAAATTTAACACACAGCATTTAAGAGCGACGATGTCTGCCCTTTCCTCCTGTTATAAAAAGTCTTTGCTAATAATACATTGCAAGAGAAAGACTAAAAATGTAGTTCGATGCCGTTATTTGTATCTTTCTTCTCTAGCACAAGTGCTTTGATCTCTAATATCTAATCCTACTAATATCCAAATACAAAAATTCCTTACAAATACAATAATTATATATTATTTGTCAACTGATTGTGGATAAAAAGACAACAGATGTATCATTACCTAGAATAGTTTCGAAATAGTACGCATTATTCCTATCGTATATATAAATCACAGAGATTTCTGAATGAAATAAATTTGTCTTCTGCAATAATCCGCACAAACGCATATATTTATGGAGTTGACCTGAGAAATCTCAGTACGCACTATCGTCATATTGTCACGTAGATATTCTAGTGTTGGACTCAATGACGCACGCAAGAGGTAGAGCTAAACCAATTTATTAACAGAACTCAGAACTAAGAATACAATAACTGACAAATCTTCTGCTTTTATATAAGCAGAGAAAGTTCCAGAATACTCTTCTGGAGACAGTAAGAAAAGTCCAGAACACTTGTCTGGTAAACTAAAGAAATGTCCAGTATCTTCTGGAACATGAAATAAAGGAAAACATAAGATCAAGGAATTAAGTATTTACATATACCATTAATCTCTGTGTCGTTAGCGGGATTCGAACGCAGGTCTCTTGATCACAAGACCCGTGCCATGACCATTCGGCAATGGAGATTCGACAGCCTTTCTTCAATGCGGCATTGCTCCCTCCTTAGAAGAACAGCGTCTCGACGTTATGACATTTCATTGTTTGGTTCTAGCTCTCGATCGAGTCACAGGGCCAGTATAAGTTGTCGTGTCTTCACGGTGAGTAGTCTCTTGAGAAATGTTTCTTTCCGGAACTTCCATTATTTTATAAAACTGTTGGTCGTCTTGTTCTTCTGGGTCATGGTATGGTTTCATCCGTAAAACGTGGACAACTTCTTTCGGTTTCCGCCTTCTAGAATTAGGATCGAAATCGGCTACTTCATAAGTGACGTCGGACAATCGCCTCAAGACTTGATAAGGGCCGAAGTACCTCTTGAGTAGCTCCTCATAAAGCCCCTTTTTACGAACTGGAATAAAAATCCACACCAAATCCCCTGGTTCGTATGCCACCATCCGATATCTGGAGTCATAATGCCGGCGATCTTTCTGCTGAGACTCGAGAGTTCATGCACGAGCTAATTGCCTCGATTCTTCTGCCTTATTGATCAGATGTCTAACGTAATCGTCTTCTTGGCTGAACTCATTGGGGTCTGTAATGATAACTCGTGGAGCTCCATGCTTCAGGATTATGTCCTCTAGTAGGAATTTGGCAATTTGGGTAGCTTCCGCCGTCGGTAAAGATCTGGTGACTGCGTACCGTGTCAAATAATCGGAGCATACTACAATCCATTTGTTGCCGTCGTCATATTTTGGAAATCGTTCTAGCAGGTCGATTCCGACGCGATGGAAAGGAGCGACAGCTGGTGGAATAGGCACGAGATAACCTGGTGGCTTCTGAGGAATTGATTTTCTCCTTTGACATTCTCGGCAGTGCATCACATATCTTCGAACATTTCTGTACAAACCTGGCCAATGGAACCGCTTTCTTATTCTATCATAAGTCCTGGTGAATCCTAGATGTCCGGCGGTAGGTTCATCATGGAGAGATTCTAGAATACTGAGCCGTAAATGCTTCGGGATCACTGGTAGAAATTTCTTTCCGGACGGATCAAAATTCTTCTTGTAGAGGACTACTTCAAAGTTTCCCAGCCTACTTGTTTTGGTACTTTGTTGGTCTCGTATTATTTTTGACAATACCGGATCTTTCATCTGTTCTTCTGAGAGATTAGTGAATAAATGGCACCAATGGAGTCCCCAGACCATGAAGCATCGACTTTCAATGGGCTTCTGGACAGACTATCAGCATCTTTGTGTTTCCTTCCACTTTTGTACACCACTGAAACGTCGTATTCTTGGAGTCGCAGCGCCCATCTAGCGAGTCTTCTAGAGGGATCCTTCAGTCCTGTCAGCCAACACAGGGAATGATGGTCGGTGACGATCTTGAAAGCCTTTCCAAAGAGAGGCTGAAACTTAGTTATAGCCCATATGGCCGCAAGACATTCTCTTTCAGTTGTGGAATAGTTTTTCTCAGCTTTCGTCAGAGTCCGCGAGGCATAACCTATTACTTTTTCCTTGCCATCTTTGATTTGAACTAATACTGCGCCGATTCCGTATCCACTCGCGTCGGTGTGAAGTTCCGTTGGTGCAGTTTCGTCATAAAGGCCTAAGACAGGATCGGAGATAAGATCTCCAAGATATTAAAAGCTTCCACTTGTTCATGTCCCCAACAGAATTTTGTGTCCCCTTTCAGTAACAACTGTAGAGGTTCGGCTTTATGGCAAAAATCCTTGATAAATCGGCGATAGTAATAGCAAAGTCCCAGAAAGAACTGAACACTGAATACACTGAAGGACGGTATTCTGTATATACTGAAGGACGGTACTCAACCTCGGAAGATGTTCATCGAATGTTTCTGAGAACACCACAATGTCATCTAAATAGCACAGACACATTGTCCATTTTAAATGTCGCAGAAGATTATCCATCATCCTTTCAAAAGTTACAGGAGCGCTGCATAAGCCAAATGGCATCACTTTAAACACGTATAATACCTCAGGTGTTATAAAAGCTGTTTTCTCACGATCGGCTTCATCGACTTCTATTTGCCAGTAACCGGAGTAGAGATCCATAGACGAAAAATATTTTGCCCCCTTCAGGCAATCCAAGGTGTCGTCAATACAGGGCAATGGATACAAGTCTTTCTTGGTAATTTTGTTGAGTCGGCGATAATCAACACAAAAACGCCAGCTTCCATCTTTTTCCTGACCAAGACGACTGGAGATGACCATGGACTTTCTGATGGTTGAATGATGTTTTTTTCTAACATTATGGTTACCTCCTCACTGATAACGCGGCGTTCGGATGGGGACACCCTGTAAGCTCTCTGACTAATAGGTAAGTGGTCGCCTGTGTTTATTCGGTGTTTAACATTGAGTTGATTTCCGTTCTTGAACGTCCTTTCTTGATCGAAAATTTCTGAAAGTCTCTGGAGTAGATGAAACATCCTTTCTTTTTGGTCGATCCTCAAATCTGGAGCTATCATCGTGGTATAATCGATGACACCCAACTTTGCCTTTGAAGTGGTCGTGGAATAAGGTGATCCCTCATCTATGGTATTTACGCAGTCTTCGTGTAAAGTTTCGGCATACCCGATGCACATGCCTTTAGGGATGATCTGAGGTTCTCCTTGTCCATTGGCAACCCATAGTTCGGCTTTTCCATTAAGGAGCGTAACTATAGTAGACGGAATAGCAACTTCCTTGTTCAAGAGGAGCATCCTATTTCCCTCTACTATTACGTCGATAGCTCGAAGGTTCTTACGGCCTAAGACAGTAATCTTTCTGATAGAACGAGCAGGTACTGTATAGTCTTCTATCGTGAATAAACGGCTGGAGGCAGGAGTTTGGGATTCTCTAAGGACGTCTTGAAACAAGAGCTCCGAACGGCCACAATCTATAACAGCTTGAGAAGCACCCAAAAAGTCCCAACCAAGGATGATATCGTGACTTCATTGCGGCAAAACAATAAATTCAAAAGCTTGAGGCCGGCCATTGATTTCGAGACGAAGCGTACATTTTCCCACTGGTCTCACGTAATTTCCATCGGCGACTTTTAAACGTCTACATAGGTAGGTTGGCGTCTTGGTTTGACCTTTGTCCACTCTGGTGTTGTCTGTGACAAAGGAGCCAAAGCATTTTCCACTTCCTCTCGAACAATGGCTTCAATGCCTTTGTCCTGGACTTCAGGATCGACTACTGGAGACATAAGGCGCTGGACCTCCTCCTGCACTATTTGACGTATTAGTGATGCCAGATCCAGTTTTTCGTCAATTGCAGCCATTGGTACGACATTTGGGAGCCTTTCAAATTTCCTACCACGGATCCTCTTTTGCTACATTTCTTCGATTTTTCTACACCATTCAATAAAGTCCTCTGTAGTGGTTATTTCTTTCGTCAGAAGGGCCTGGTTAACATCTTCGACGACTCCTTTCATCAGATGAGACACTTTCTCTTCTGACATACCTGGTTTGACTTGATGGCATAATCCCAACACGCTTTAGATGTATGATTGCGTGCTTTCGCCAGGTTTTTGAGCTCTATACTTGAGCTCATCTTCTGCCCTCTTTACATAGTGCTGTGTTTCTCCAAATGCTTCTTTTAACATCGATTTAAAAACATCCCAGGAAGTCAATGTTTTCTCATTATTTTCGTACCATTGCTTCGCTGTGCCGTCCAGAAAAAAGAACACATTTGCGAGACACATTTGTTTGGGTCTTGTCCTACGTCTCCTTTAAATACAGAGGGATTCCTGTATTGTTGCTGTGCTGATGTCAGGATGATCGGTTTTGTCTCCGGTTCCACAGTCATTTCCCTTATCTTTCTGGATGGTGGATTATAAAGTCCAAATTCTGGTTCAAGGCCTTTAAGGCGGTCGCTTCTTCGTAATTGCGTTTCCACGCTGACTGGAATCGTACCCGGCGCCTCCACCAAAGAATTTCACGTAAATATTCAAGTGTTGGACTCAATGACGCACACAAGAGGTAGAGCTAAACCAATTTATTAACAGAACTCAGAATACAGTAACTGACAAATCTTCTGCTTTTATATAAGCAGAGAAAGTTCCAGAATACTCTTCTGGATACAGTAAGAAAATTCCAGAACACTTGTCTGGTAAACTAAAGAAATGTCCAGTATCTTCTGGAACATGAAATAAAGGAAAACATAAAATCAAGGAATTAAGTATTTACAAATACCATTAATCTCCGTGTCTCTAGCGGGATTCGAACGCAGGTCTCTTGATCACAAGACCAGTGCCCTGACCATTCGGCCATGGAGATTCTACAGTCTTTCTTCAATGCGGCAATATAAACAGATAAAATAACTCCACCTCCGAACTCTATCATTTGAAGTAGACTTTCATATTCCACCACTAATTTCACTGATTACAAGTAGATTTTTATTTAGGCCGGGATAGCCTGGGTGGTAAGACGTTGGATTCGCAGCCCTAGGATTCTGAGTTCGGACCACTTCCACCGAAGACTCCCCGTGTGTGTGATGGCTGGTGAACGTATAAGTCTATCGTGGTCACAGTCTTCCAAGTCAAAACAATACCACTGAGGATTCTGTATCAGAGATGATCCTTTTCCGATTCAGGTCTAAATTACGATTAGCGGTTGAGTGAAGGACATGTATGAAGTCCGCCCCGCAAAAAGGGCTGTGACGCATGAGTAGCTAAGTCATACTCTTGGACTTAGACGGCGCTACTGAAACAAGAGGCGCTGAAATCCTCGGCTTAAAATCGTTTCGTCAGCGGGCTTGTCTATAACAAGTGCTAAGAAACAACAGCAGATTTTTATTTTCTCACATCCGAAATATTGTTGTTACTGTCAAGAAATTGGATTCTAAGACTTTTAAATTCTATCTTTACATATCACCAATAATACCATTTTTAAATCCTATGTATCTGTCTGTGAATATCCCAAAAAATGTCAGAATGATGTAATATGGCATGTAACCTTCAATAGTTGAAAATTCGTCGAATTTTCTACTATACAAGTGCATGTGTGTAATAGCGAAACGAGTTATATCAGGGAAATTCCACATGTATTTATAAGCAACACTCCAGATGCATAAAGATGAAATTTTCGTCCAAATCCATCACTAGCCTGACGTGTGCATGTTGATGTAATAATTCAAATACGGAACTCCTAATGCTTCAATAAACGGAATGTAGTATGGGATCACCAGAACTGCAAATTCATGTTGAGTTTTGGAATCGCTTTGGATTATTACATGAACATTTTTCTTAAATGCTATGTGAAACACAAAAATACGATATTTAGCAAGAATACGATACCCACTTGTTTCATTTTTCACTTGTCCGAAGAACCAACTGCATAATAGTGATGATTACTTTCACGTGTATGAACAGGACAACAACATTCCTTCTTCATCCATTTTTCGAACACCATTACAATAAAAGAAAGAGCCCCGTACATTACTGAGGTTATAAAACAATTTGAATTAAAATCAATATTAGAAAATTTAGTGTATATTTAATAATAACTGAAATTACTGGCCATTCTTTACTTTGACGAGAATTATGCACTTTCCTCAAAGACGAAGAACATGATAATTTCACTTGGTTGATCTCTGCGTTGATGCGTTTTTGAAACTTCTTATTTACATGCGAAAGATGCACGTATATCAATGCGCTTGTCTCTGATTACAACTATAAAAAATAGTTTTTCAAAAGCAATCACTCAAAAAAAAATTTAAGTTAATTAAGCCTAGTTTCTTTAGATTATATTTGCGTTTTTCTGTATAAGCATTTATCGTCAAAATAGCGATTATTTAAAAGAAATTTTTTTTGACTTCCTTTTATCATGACAAGAAGAATCCCTTAAGCTACTTAAAGCAACACTAGGACTATTTTGGGATAGACCTCTTCATTTTGAACCACGTCCAGATGACATGGAAGACACTAGAGCTGGAACCCACCTCTCCACACCAGCGGGTGGACATTTGGCCCGGATGTATTTAAAGTGCATCAGATCCGCTTACATGACAGTTCTTCGGTGGAAGCAGATCTCGAACCTGAAACTCTCCTGTTCCGAAGCCGAGATCTTACCACCAGGCAACCGCGGCCCTCTCTTAAGCTACAATATGGTCAGAAGGCGAATTATGACGTTTAGAATATTAATAAAATTGCAGCGAGAATTTTAATGATTGGGGGGGGGGTGTAAATTTCTTTTTAATTTTTAACAGTATAAAATAATTCAATGGAACTCTTATTACTGAAATCGTCTGCTATAAAGGTGGTTTTGAGAGAGGTGAATGAAAAGGCCCAGAACAAATCTTATCCAATAAAGTAAAAATAGCATAACAGGCACCTTTGTTATACTGAAGGGTCAAATTAGTTTAGTGACGAGATACTGGCCGTGGGCTCAGAACCCCGGAACCAATTAAGACTTGCCTTCAGTATTCTAGCTCACGTGGCTCCTCATTTCATTTCAAATATTTTCTATTTTAGAAAAATATACAAAATTAAAAAAATAAATTTATGTTACTCATTCATTGCACATCGAGAAAAACTATTACATTAGTTGCCTTTAAAATAAATAAACATTTAAAAATCAATTATTTGTTATTGCATTTTCACAAAATTTGAATAGATGGAAAAGATTTAGGAGACAGGTTGAGTCTAATCGATTTAAATAACATAGTTTAATAACAATATTTCTTGAAAATATTAAATACACTTATCAGTTTTCTTTATGGATTCTGTTCCTCTTTATGAATCAATTTTTTTTATGATGTTCTGATGAAACTCTGGAAAATTGCAGTGTTTGAAAGTCAGAGTAGAAGTTTTTTACGAAGTAAATTATAGATTGCCAAACGTTTCTTCACTAATGTAAAAAAATAATACCTGATGATATTACAAAATAAAACAAATACAAATTTGTAAATATAAAATTGTGAAAAAAAGAAAAGAGACCATATGTAACATAGTAAAACTCATACGTGAAGAGAAATCTGGGATTTCTCTTCATATAAAAGTATCAATTCGTAATTTTTTTTGAATGCGGAACTGTAAAAATGCCGATTCAAACTTTCTTGTAATTTTAGCAGTTGGTTGAAATTATTTGTTCTTTAAACATAATTTTATACTTTTTGAAGTTAAAAATCTGCAATCAAGAGAAATCTGTAATTGTTGAACTTTCTATGCTATTCGCTTTCTCTTTTACATTATATATAGGACGTCATTTAAAATTATTTTGTCACCATACTGATGACGCAATTGAATTGCATTTCATGTTGAACCTTAAAAACTCAAACCAAATAATTTTATTGTTGGAAAAATGGGGCCTACATTTCCCGTCATCTTTCGCTCTCAACCCTGATATTGTCCTCGAGTTTTACATGCCAATATCTGAATAATGATTCAATTTTTCACATTTTGTCGCCAACATGGCAGTTGAATGATCAGCTTTTCTTTTCAAATTGGCAGATTCTCGTTCGGTCTTTCTTCTTCATCTGACATCGCTTGATGCCTTATTATTGTTTTAAAATTTATTGCACGCTTACTGCTTGGGCATTACAGACGATTGCTAGCCGAGAGGCAAAAAGATTTTCGTTACTCGAAATATGCAAGACCGGAAAAACTATTAACTAGTGTTACGATAAACGGTGTGTCTAAAAGTAGATCCAAATAAGTCAATATCTCTTTAGAGTCATTTTCTGTTAATTTGGCGTTAATTAAAGCCTTCCTTTTCCTCCTTTGTCACCATTATCTCATGACATACTAATAATTAAATATTTCAATCAATAATGGCAAAACAAATATCATATGTCATGGTCTGGTGACTCTCTGTCTTCCAATCAAAAAGCGAATAAAATGCAATGTTTACAACGAAAAAAATATAATAGAAAGAAAATAGTTTCAACCTATTAAGATTCATTTCCGCTTGGTTTAATAGAGACCATTTGGTTAAATAAATACTACTGATATTTATTTTCACCAATAAACTGATATATATTTTTATAAATGCACAATCGGTGCATTTCATTCGCGCTTAAAATTTTTAGATATTAAGGTGTCTCCAGAGTTTTTTCTCAAAGCGCTATGAATGGCCTTAGCTGGCTCTGTTTGTGCAAACGTGCAGGCTTATACATTAGCCGTTTAGTGCATAGAAAACGCAATTAGTGTTAGGATAATAAGCCTTCAACCGTAGCAAAGCTGGGACAAAATCCCAAAAAAGTTTTTTTTTGCCCATTTGGTAAGATTGGAAAGGCATCATTTTATACGAGCGTCTTCCTCAAGGTGAAACAATAAATTCTACGAAATACTGTCATCAACTCGATCAATTGAAAACTGCCATAACAAAAAGAGTCAGAATTAATGAACCGACGAGGCTTTGTTTTTCATTATTACATCGCGAGACCACAATTTGCTTGAGTCGTAAGAGAAGAGCTCTTACAGATTGATTGGGATGTTTTACCGCATCCTGCATACTCTCCAGATCTCGATCCATCTGATTATTACGTCTATCTGTCCTCAAGAAATTCTCTTTGTGATAAGCGCTTTAAATCCATTCGAGAAATAAAAGCGCATCTCGAAGATTATTTCTTGCCCTAAATACAACAATTTTGGAAAAAAGGTATAATGAGGCGTCCTTAGAGATGGAAGAAGGTAATGGACCAAAAGTGTTCTTATACCACAAAATAAATAATATCTTAAAAAGTAAATATTGTGTATTCATTTCATATTAGAAATAGGAAAGAAACTTATGGGACACCATAATATTTAAGAAAGGATTTTTAAGGTAAGATCAACTATTCAAATTGGGCCATAAATATCTTCAAAAGTAATGAATATGATCCAATTTTTGAATAGAAGTAATAAAAAAATTTAGAATTTGTTTTAAAAAATGGTCAACTGATTAATGATATAATTCCGTTAAACTAATTTTCTGAAATGCTTGAAAAAAAACACACTAAAGGAGAAAATTTTTTTTTTGTTTAGTAATCTGAAGTTTACTTGATATACGTGCCTTAGTGGGTTCCTTCTATTTTTAGGGTTTCGTATTCTATTATAGGGTTACCTCGTAATTTTAAATCAATTAGATGACGCAGAAGATACCTGAGGTGGCACGCGCTTTCTACATTTTCTCACTAACAGAAGCGGAAGAATATTTGGACCCATGCACCAGACGTGCTGCAAGAATGTTCTTCGTTCGAATTAGGTGTCGAATCTCAGAAATTGACCACTTGGCTTGGTGGTAAGGGCCCAACTGTTCTTAAGCAAAATAAATTCATTTTAACTCAAATGTGGTGAAAATTATGAAATGATATGAGTTACTGAAAAGTCTTGAGATAGAAATTAATCGTCAAGTCGGTTCATGGGTTTATCGATTTCATTCAACTTGAACCTTTTCTAGAAACATGTTGTGTAAAGGCGAGATGGTGAATATTGGAATATGTGTTCCATTTTCAAAGCACTTCATTCCACTATACGGGATCTGTTTATTTTCTCTTCTATCAAAATTCTTTGTGGTTCGCAACTGCAGCTATACAAATTTCAGTTCAACAGATTTTTATAAACGATTATATTATTTAACATGTCAGAAAACATTACCTTTTGGTTTCATTCCCACCATAGTTTAAAACTGGAACTTACCTATAAAGAAAAAAAGAAAAAAAAATTAGCAATTCATTTATTGGAAATACTTTTGCTCATTATAACTTATGTAATATATAAAGATAAAAAAGCATAATCCGGATTAACCACAAGAACAATTTAAGAGAATTTCGAGAAGAGGTAAAAGATAAATGGGGTAATATTAGATGAGTTAATAATTTTTTAATTAATTTTATTGAAAATTGAAATAAAAATTTTGATTCAAATCACACACGTATGTTGTTGTTTTTGTTTTTTATCTCCCTTAGATTAAACACCAATTCAAATCAAGTTCAAGAGATCGAATCGCATGATAAGATTGCAAACCGACTCCCTCTCATTCACCAGCTGCCTCACAGAGGTGCCAACACAGTCAATGATATGAGGGGAAGAAGCTTCGGCCGAGCAATGGCAAGGGGGATACATCTTTTGTCCTCTGATGAAGTAAAGACTTTTTGCATGGGCAGACCTTTGCCTAGATAAGAGATTTGAACACTCCTTGGACTGGTGCACGCCAGAGACAAGTCTGTACACTAACCGGCATTTCAGTCATGCTCTGTGGGGGAATCCTCCATTTCGTTTTAGTTCTTAGTTTAAGAAAGTCTAGATGAATCATTTTTCTTTTCATGTGGGCATCCACGGAAATGAAATGGCAGATGCTCTGTCCAAGGAGGGAAGCCTAAGTCCCAATCCCCCCTGCTCATCTAGACTGCAGATCGCAGAGATCCACACACGTATGAATAGATTATATTATTGAATAAATACAGAAATATGTAATAATGTTTTATCGCCTATTCAATTCACATTATAAAACCCTGAATCCTCTAAAAATAGCGAAGGGAATTTGAGATCTGGACGGAAGATCACGGATCATGCGAGAAAAGATGAAATACAATGGACGATAAAGATAAACTGATTCTACTCAAAAAGTGATGAACATTATTGACCTTGCTATGAAGAAATTTCACTTCAGAAAAAAAAATGTTTTTTGCATTATCATTTATTTTATTGACGTTTTATGAAATCACCGACATCAACATAACTCAGTTTTGCTTTGTTGTTTTAAGATTATTTTGCACCTGAAGTGATTCTAATTACATTTTTGAATATTGGTTTTTCTAAACTAATTTTTCCTTATTATTGTTTCTCAATTCAATTTCTTCTCTATTATGCAAAGAAGTTGCTATATAAAACGGCGCCCGGGGTAAATACTAAACAGGACCATTTTTTTTTTATTATACTGGCTCGAATCCGTACATCCCCCTACCTACAACATTTTAAGTCAGAAAATGATAATACTTAAACAGAATTAAACCCGAGTAATAATATATGAAATAATTTTGAACAAATACGATACAGGTGCTTTTGAAGACCAGCTCTCTCATCTAAAATTGCAAATTAATATTATTCATAACGTCAACTAACCTTTTTCTAAACTTAACTATTTCTTATTTTCTCGAATATGCTAAAGAAAGTATTGTCATCGTCAAATAATTTGAGATTCAAGATTTTGACGAATCTCCACGTTTTAGAACTGATAAAAGTAAACGCCAGCGTCCTACCTAGGGACAGTGCATCTTCCTCGTGTTTTGGGCTTCCCGGGTTCGAGAACTGGATCGTGATGGTTGTTCTTCACCCTGTGCTCTATCTGTGAGGTGTGTGAAAGAGCCCCCCCCCCTCCCGTAAAAAGGGGCTGTGCAAGAGAGTGTGCGAGTGTCATCTTCATACGAGATAGAAGACAAACTTCTGCCCTTCAGGTTCTCAGGGGCCTTTACCCTCAGACTCTACCCGAGATTTGGCATATAGACCATACGAAATTTTATTCGAACGCTTGTACGGATTAAATTTACTAGGGTCTATATTCCAAATTTTGAATAAAATCTACTGAATGGAAGTCTGTCTGGTAGTTTGAATATAATTTAGCACGATAACACTAAACCGAAGACAGCTAAATTGCACAAGAGGAACAGCTGTTAATCGTGTCCAGGACGATGCAATGTGCTCCATATGACCACCTCATTCACCTGCAAAATTTCAAGTCGATGGACAGTGTGTTCAACAGCAGGTCGTACCTGATCAGTTGCGATGTTTCGCACATGAAGCGTCATGGAGTTCTTTAATTATTCAACATCGCAATACCGTCGCAACAAGATACCGTCATCATTACAGCCAGAAACATCGACATAAAACATGACAACGATTGTAAACCTTTCTTATCCCAACTTGTTTTGCATAAAGCTTCCTCGTTTTGGCAAGCATGCGAATCTCGATATTTTTTTCTTAGAATTTACAGGTTTTCCTGGTTTCACATTTTATTACTCATAATTCTTGTTCTGGATTTTTGCTATTGTTCCTGTATTACATTTTGGACGTATATTGTGTTAAAATGTTTTTCCGGGAAAGGAGCCCTCTGGTGGACATTTTGGAACTATTTTTTTTCTTCCAAAATTCCGTGAGGGCATCTCGTGTATAGTCTATATATTAAATTCCGCTGCAATCTGTTGATCCGTTTGCGTTGTAGGATGTTAATAGGGAAAGTTTAATTATAACCACCCTGCGCAATAAATATATTTCGCTTACAAATTCCCTATTTAAGCAAATGAAATCACCAATTAACAAAATCATCTACAAAAGCAATAGAATAACCAATTAATTACTGCTCTTTTTACACAGAATTAAACAAAACAACAACCTTATGAAATTCACAGTTATTTTCATGTAGAAAGTAAAAATTATGTATATCTTTTGCAGTCATCTAAACTATTTATCTACATACAAAAATGTTTCACATGTTGAAAAATAATTATGATGCATAAATTATCAAATGCTTATGACAAGCACAACCAAGAAAACGAATTTTTAAGTAAATCTTGGATGCCTGTTGAATTATGGACACCTGTGCTGCTGTTCTCTTAGGAGCCTTCTAAAATTATCAAGCATATATAAAAATTTCAATTAAAACATTGCATTTTAAAAGCATCATTTCGCTTTCGACATTATTTTTAAAATGATAAATAGATTACGAAATTGCTTCACTATTCGCTTTTAATATCAGTCCAACAAATCTTTTTGGACAGTTCAAATGCAACGAATTCAATAATTCTGAATTTGTATGTGCATTGTCTCATAAATATTTACACACTTATCTCAAAATATCAGCGGTGTATTTTATTTACAAAAATTTGGCTTATTTGGGATTTGTTGTCTGGCAAGCTAGTTTTTTAAAACACTATTTAATGGCTAATATCGAAGCGTTGAAAATCGAATTAGTGAACGATCCACGAATGGGAAAAACCTCACGACGCACATCTAAGAAATTACACAAAGAGACAGCTTCAGTTTAATACCAGAAATCAAATGTTGAATAATATTCTAAAAATATTCCAGATTTCAAGAAAATATTTACTACATTAAATATTATCACAAAAGGATAATTCTTTAAATGCAAGGGTTGAATATTGAAATATGCAGAATTGAAGAAAATAGAAATATAATTCAAGGAAATATATTTAAAAATTAGTAACATGTTTTTAACCCAATTAATCAATGGTCAGTTGCAAAGAACTCAAACTGACTCATTGATATTCACTTTTTTTAACATAATAGTGAAATTTGTTATTCCTCTGAGTAAACTAACCAACATTTTAGCAAAGTTGACATTAAAATTTTATGTCGAGAAGGCATAAAGTTGAAAGCAGTTTCCTTAAAATAACTTTTATTGATTATAAAGTCAATGTGCTAAATTACTGGAGCAATCAAATTAATACGATAAATGTTAAAAATCTAAGTTCAAATTAACATTACCAGACCTTGGTCAACAGATTCGAACCCTTCATCCTTTCTGTCTAATATTTAAAGGAACTGAAAGAAACTATCTTAAAATAGCGTAGCAACAAACCAATCGCAAAAAACTAACTTCTCTTCTGGCTTGGCCGAAGAGCTTAAACCACTTCTCATATTCCGACTAAAAAATACATACATGAGGCGAGTTTAGCTAGTAGCCAAATTTGCATTGCAGTTGCTGCCAACCACAAATCACGCAACTTGCAAAAAAAGGTCGGGTTCGAATTGGTTTGTTTACTTGAGATCATGGCGCGGGATTGGAAAAACACAAGGAAGCCATAAAAATTCGGATCCGAAATACATTTATGTATGGTTTTTTTTCAAATGTCCAACAAAAGTATTAGCTGAGAGTAAGTTTCTGCACACATTTTGAGTTTCTTTTTTGTGAAAGAAACATGTCAAAGAAATAAAAGATTTCAGTATGTATTTTTTCAGACATTAAATTTGTTAGTATATTTATTAATCAATGTTATAATAATCATTGCAAAGGAGAATAGTTCATTTAGGATAAAATATTAATTAAAATTTTTATTGTTTATAAAAAAAATGAAAAAAAATAACGGAATATTATTAAATAAAAAAATAATTTAATAAACGATGTGACATTTTCTAAAAAAATATATGAAATATGATACTAAAGTATACCAAAAGGATTCGATTTATTATATAATTTATATATCATTATTCTTTTTCATATGCTCTATTACTTTTGAAACAATAAAAAAATGATCAATACACTATTTATTGTTAAATTGAAACAATTAAATAATGTATTAGATAAATTTTACTTTTTTTTGTTATTAAATCTTCTCTAGATGAACGAGATCTTGAAGAAGTTCTGTTTCTAATTTTAGACAACCCTAATTTTAAGAAATATTCCATTTTCAAGTTTTTTTTCTGAAAGAGCGCGAATGGATCGGATTGGTGGATGAGAATTTCATCTTTGTCATTTTTAAGGACCACATATTTTACATTAAACACTTTTATTTTTAAAAATGTTTACAAATATCAACGTTTCAGTTCTACAGGGGAGCTTAAATAATAATTTGAATGTGCAAAATTTCCCAAATTTGACTGATTATATCTTGATAGCAAAATTTAAAATCAAAAACTTTTAAAAACTGCACTTGGCAAGGAGCACGCATTTGGTCTTTAATTGACCATTTCTAACATCCATAAGTTATAAAAAGATCAGAAAAGCTTCAATTCTCAATTTAAAAAATACTTTTGATATGTATATACCTATGTTTTAAACATTAAAATCATGATTAATAATTATCTTAACAGCATTTATTAGGTGATTAAATATCACATTTTTAAAATCTTGTTATTTATACATAGTATAAAATGAAGTCTCATGAAAGTGTCTGTATGTTTAAAAGAGAAAAACTCGAGATATATTGAACTGATATTAGAGATATTTGCACCATTTTGTAGAGAATTTATTGGGGAAGGTATATTGAAGTCATATCAAAATTTAAAAAAGTTTTATAATTGCGATTTTAATTATTTTCCTACTACGATTCGCGCACGCGTAAAACAGCAGTATCTATACGTTGCACTTATCCGCGCATATGCAAAAGCCTCAAACTGCGCATGCGCAAATAGCAATAGCTGTGGTATGCGTATGTGATATATTTCTATGTTTACGTCTAATTTTAAGCAACGATTCAAAACTCATTATGTCCCCTCCCCCAAATAAAAGGAAATCCAACCTTGGCCGGAGTACATTAAATGCCAAAAAGGCTTCGTTTGTTGGTCGATGATAAAAATGTAGAGGAAAGAAACGTTCGATTAGCGAATATCAGAGAATGTCCACAACTAGGCAAATTAAGTCTTCTGTTGAGCGAAGTAATTGAATGTGTGCTATAAAAAATTGTTTTGTAGTTATTTTTGATGATTTTGATGTTGCGTGACATTCCCATGTCATATCGGGTGGATGCTAGACTTAAGTTTAAAGCTAATTTTTTCTCTTGGATGTTATGCCACGGGCAACACTGTGCGGGTACTGCTAGTATTGTATAAATGAATAACATGGATTTTAACATACTGTAATTCTTTAAATAAAGACAATCGCCATTTTTTTTTAACAAACTGCAGTTAGAAACATCTAAAGCTTTCGAATCTCCTAAATAATTCCTACACACTTAATAAATATTACGTGACAAATCTAATCCCGAAATCAAAATTAAGTAGCTCAAACTCAGAGAGGGGAAGAACGAAAAAAAATCTAAAATTATTAAGCCATAAAATCACTTGTTAGCTTTTCAAAGCTTAAGAATAAATTAAAATTCTTCATTAAACAATTATTTCTGTCTCGTAATGAAATAAATATGTGCGTGCCTGTGTTTTAGCGCTCTGTAAGCTAAACTATTTTACACTGAATTACGAAACTTGGCACATATGAACTAGAGGGTAAAAGCGGGCCTTTCGCTAAAACTTTTTTTTGTTGAATTAAAAGGAAAGCTAAATTTTGGAGATAATTTTCTACGTAACTTTTAAAAGTATTACAACACAAATATGACTTTTATTTTATCATAAAATTCAAAAAATTACCTTTTCAATGATACCCATTATTATGCCGTATAATTTCTTCTGTTTTTAATTAATTTTTAAAAAGATTTTAAACATATTTTCCAACAATATATTTTACATAAAATGAGAAGGAAATTTAACATATGCGAGCCCTTTCTGTTTGTATGAAAAAATTTAACATTTATCAGCGTGTTACCAACACATTGACAAAAGCTCAAATTAAAGATTAAGTGAACTCTCATTTCAATCTAAACATAGAAAAGTGTAATTACTAGTAAATGTCTATAAGACATAAAATAAACATGAAGCATGACATTTTCTAGAAAAGGAGATGCAAGCTTTTCATGACTTTTTAAAGTCATTATTAATTCAATAATGTCTTTGTTATTTTAAGGCAAATTTTGTTTATATTTACAGGTTAGCTTTCCTAAACGGGTTTTACGGTTATTTCATTTATGATAAGCATACACATAAGAAATACAGTCAAGACAAAGTAAATAATTTTTTAATGTTGTTTGAACTACAACTTTTAACTTTTTTTATACAGATCTCGGCCCTATGAGAGTTTTATTTAATAAAATATTCTTGAGTCACTAATTTAAAAAAAAGTATCACTCTTTTTTTCTCATTCTTTTGAGACAAAAATGGATTTGAATTACTACCACTGTTTTATATAAATGCGTGATTTTCAACCACTCCTTCGACAGCCTCGCAGAAAATACATCTATCATCCATAGTTTCTTCAAGGCTAACCGATCTAAAATAATGCAATTCAACGCTTCATAAATCGGTCAGATTTGATTGCAAAACAGTGAAATGATTTTTGATCTAATAGTTTGAAGGTAAAAATATTTCACTAAATATGATTCAAAAGATGAAAAGGAGTATATCAAATTAACACCTCATAATTTTATCAGAACTAATAAAGCTCCGATAATAAATAAATTGATAGACAATAAATATAACTGAGTAAAATAAAATGAAATGTTATTATTTACGTCTTTTAAATACTTTTAAACATAAAATGAAAAACTGAAATTTATGATGAACCATATTTGAATAGATTTTTAAATGTTTGCTAAAATGACGGAGATACTGCACAAACAGCAAATTTATTTAATTGTAATGATCACTTCTGGAATTTTAAGATAGTATAAAAATTATTTCCAAATGCTATAACCCAAATGACTGGAACTATGTCAAATTTTTAATAAAATTTCTAATAAACGTTTTTTTCAAAAATCGCTCCTACTTGTATATTTCTATCTTCCTAGGTATATTTGGCTCAAATTTTTTTAACTGAAAAAAAATAAAATACTTCGGCTCAGCATTTTATAAATGGACAGACAGAGAACAAATACACATATTCGTTTTTGTATTAATAGACATACAACCTATTTCAAAAATATAGACATAAATCAAAATATAGACACAGACCCTACCCCAAAAATACAGACACATATGTCACAAATATCTCAAGCTCAAATATCTTTCGCGTATTTTTAGAAATGAATCAAACATATTTTTTAATTGATTTATTCACTTTTAAGGTAAAATAAAATGGTAGAAAATAAGTAAAAACCGAGTTAAATTTTCTTAAAATTAAAAAAAAATCGTTTTTTTTAATTAATACAGACATTGCCTGACTTTATTTTAAAATATTATTAGTTAAATATCTTTTTTTTCAATAGACAATTATTTCTTTACTTCTCTTGAAATTATTTATCGTCTACTTTCCAGACATTTATTCGTTTAGCATAATTTTTCGGCTTGTTTTCTATTAATAGATCGATGATTTTTATAAATTCTATAAAATGCATAGAAGTAAAGAGATTTCATAATATAATATCAAAGGATATAATCAAAGTTTTTGGATTTAAAATTTGCTGGTAAGGGCTTTGAACTTTCAATCGCCTTGCGATGAATTAGCAAAATGTAGTAATTATGTTTTTAGAAACATATTGACAATGTTTCTGTTAATTTTCTGGAGCCCAAGTGAATTATAACTGTTAAAAAAAGAATTAAGTATATTACCCAGATAATTAAAAGATGGTAAATAAGAGAATAATGGAAATAAAAGTTCTGTAAGCTACAATTTATCTTTTTTTAAAGCTCTAATTTTTGTTACATTGCGCCATGTTTTGAAGCATCAATAGGACTCTTTGGAAGGCTCGTCACTTGACAACAGTTCGAACTGTTGTCAAAAGATGGGACCACACCTGAGCGGCACTTTCAATATCATTGCCGCTCCACACCAGAAGAATTAAGTTTCAGACTCAATGTCACATTTAATGCATATCAGTTCTGCAGCAGAATCCATAACCATTCAGTCAAAATATCTACAGATATATGTGTTATAGCTAGATTATTATTACGACGCTATAAATAAAAATAACAAACCTATAAAGAAAAATAAGATTATTTACTGGAGGGCTTATTCACTCTAGCAGTAATCAAGCATTACGGCTGCCAGAATAGAATGAAAATATAAGAAATTATATAATGAAAACAGGATTGCGAATTTTCTGCACTTTAATTTCTTCAACAATGACATATAGCCGTAAACCAATACATTCTGAACAGTTCATTGCAGCCTTCCCAGGCAGGATGAGATGCCCAACGAATGAAAACTGCATTCTTTGAAAGAAGCTATGTTGAGATGGAGCACTAACTGCAGAACTTTTTTTAAACTGATTCGACCAGTTACATATGAATAAAATATTGTACGTTCTGAGTTGTCCTATTCCCTTCGGTTTCATTTAGCGTACATGTACTTAATTTTTAATAAATATTATTTGTATAATTTATTCGCTACTTTTTCATTAACAGAGTCCATATTATTGAATTTGCTGAAAGTGGTCAAATTTTTAAGACCTTATGTGTATGATTGTTCTCTAGTGGGATAATAACAATCCTATGGTCGCAGTTCTGTTAAGGTTCCAGTCAACTCCCCAAATCTCAGTGATCACTTGCTGCTGTCCGTTGACATGATTTCACTAATTCTATCCGAGGACTGATAAAAAGAAGAGGACCTTTGTTCATTTATTTCCGCAGAATCTTTTTTTTTTGCAAGAAACCTAATACCGTAGAGAAGTTTGCATTGTAAAATAGAGTGAAATAACAGAATATTTGTTAAAAAATAGATAATTTAAAATTTCTTTTAAGAAACAAATTACATTATCGAAATTTATGAAATAAATGGAAATTGGTTTCCAGTTATCTTCTTAATTAATCATTTAAAAAGTGAAACAGCAATTTAATTCAAATTATAGTTAACAGGAGAAAATGCACATAACATTTCTTCTCTTAAGTGCTGTAATATTTTACTTTAAGACTATAAGAAGAGTTCATAATATATCTGAAAACCTAGAAGTAAATTTTCATTTTATATTACATCATTATCAATATCTAATAAATTTTAAATTTCCATTTACCGAACGAAATTTATATCACGAAAAAAAGTCACACTTGTTAGAATGATGTAACATACAAAAAATTCATTACCATTAAAAATATTATTAATGATGTATTGCAGCATCAGAATGCAATATCATTCTTCAGTCCTCAGAATTCCCTTTCATCAGACATATCGCAACTCATTTGAATATCAATACATTTCTTGAATAAAGTTCAAAATTTTTCTTCATGTCATTATGAAAGTTTTTTCACAGGCGAAAAGTGATTAAAAACCGAGCATAACAAAAAATAAGAGTGGACCATTCAATCCACACCGTAAAAGAAAATTTCTAATTAAATAAACTTCCAACGGAAAGTCAGAAATTAAATTCATTGATGGAGTCGTACTCTCCAGTGCATTCTTTCATTGATGATGTTAGTGAATTTGATGCATTTAGTTAAAAATTTCAAATGGCAATTTTTTTTATATATATTTAAGTCGTATTTCAAAACAAAATTCTTTTTTCTTCTTTCTTTGAAATTTGTTGCTGCGAATGCAGATATAAAATCTCGAATACATATAAATTTTATTGAATTATTGCTCTAAATATGCTCCTTATTTGTATTTGTTTTTAGGAGTAATCCCAGTAAAGTATAATCTTACAAAATTCGAATAATGATGGGTACATTATTTTTCATTTTTAATTAAAAATAAGCTACAATTTATTTAGCCGCCAGTTGTAAGTGGCATGTGCCACTATAGAAATATGT
>JAPMOR010117414.1:701703-740889 GCA_026543865.1 Argiope aurantia
AGGTTACACACTGAATTTTCATTATGTAGTTTGTTACGTTTTTGAACGATCGTTTTAACACTTGTACGAATATGTTAAAATGATCGTACATTTTCGCACAATGCATAGGGACTGTATTCCAGCTTCATTCTAAAATTTGACATACATAAGCTTATTGATACTATACTCTAGATTTTATTTAATCAGGTCCTAATAGGCATCCAATACGTTGATGGATTGTAGTAAATACCACAAAAAAATTCTAGCTTTTATTTTTGAATTACTGTCTTCACAGATAGACACGTTGAATTCCAAAAAGGCTTTACATATCGGAATTCAAAACTAGCAATTACTCATTATATCCATTCCCTTTGAGAACTGGAGACTCATAACAAGCTACATTTCATTAAACCGCACGTTCATTTATGGTCCACTGTTTCGTGAAACTGACTCGTCCTACTCGTTTCACTCAGAAATATCTATTATTGCCCATCATGTGATGTCGCGCATGCCCCAACTTTCATTTTTCATCGCATGATACATTTGAATTCATCTTCGCTCAACATACGGGAATCAGTGACAGTACATCCCCATCAGTCTATTTTTCACTTTTTAAAGGCTATTGGGTTTCATCATTTTATATAGATGTTTTGCGGTTATTCACTGGATTGACTGAACTTACCTTTCAAGTTTTGATGATTGCTGTTTTACTGAACTGATTTTTAATGTACTTTATCTATTTAAACTTTAACTCCTCACGTGGTATCATCTCAAAGCATATGATTGGTGCAGTATAGCCTATTTTTGGTTTTTTCGCCATTAAACTTAAATCAACCAACCAATCATACAAAAAGGCTTGCATGGATTCTGTAAGGCTAAAATTTGAAAGTACAAAAGATTTTGATGTCAATTTTTATAAACAATTATAATATTTTTTTATTTATTTACTTCGTATGCGAAAAAGTAAAATGATGCTAAAACTTAACTGTCATTTTGCTTGCTTCAAAAAGGCTCTAAATAAACGGGTTCGAGCAAGGCATCCTTTTGATCGGATAGTATTCTATTTTCCATCCATTATCATCATCCAATGCTGAATAGTAAATGAAAAAACTTAATCTTCAGCCAATATTATTTTACATAGATTGAATTTGATGCGCATTTTACTGATTCGATTGATTTATTCGAACACAATTTATCTTATTTTTTATATTAATGTAATTTTACCAGAACTATAGGTACCACTATTTGATACATCTTGTCATTTAGTTTACGCGTTTTCATAATTTCATTATTTATTAAGTGAAAATATTTCGTAAAGGCTTTTGCTTTTAGTACCCAAAACAAAGAAAGTTTACTTTCTAATTAAAATTTATGATTGAAATGTTTCTTTGTTGAAAGATTTTGAATAAATGATATTTGAAAGAAATGCTTTATAATCCAGTTGAGATATTTTTACATTCTTTATAAAGTTGATTATTTCATGTTTGTTGAGATAGGATTTTGTAACTGTTGATGTATAGTTCGTAAATGGAATATAATATTCTATTCCAATTATTTGCAATATTTTCACTAGATTATCAATTAATTTAAATTTAATTTAGATTCAATTTGGGTGGTGCCATTAATGTCGAATGAGAGAAAAATTAGTTTTTATCTGCATTTTATTTATAATAAAGATTTAAGAAATGTTTGAAGACTACAGAAAAAAACACATATTTATTAATGCAAAAACGTAAAAAATATTTTCTATAACCAAATATAATTAAATGATTTATAATGCGAATTACAATGTAATTCGAACATCAGAGAATCGGAAAAAAGGGAGGCACTAAGAAACACAGTAAACATAACAGTTTCAGTAAATATCATAGATAATAAAGTTCATGCATATTCACCAAATTAAAAATATAGAGAAAATGTGATTACAATTCTAATGTGGTGGGAATATTTTTTGTCGGTATCTCATGAATTTGTGATTTTGTTCTGGTGGAGCATTATTTTAGTGGGAGAAGGTTATTCTTTATTGCATCAAACAAAAGAGAGTTTTTTAAAGAATATTTTTTAAACCTTCAAACAGGAAAACATACACTTCCATAAGCTTCAAACCAGTTTTGAAATTTTGTATTTCTGTTCCAAAATAATATTCCTGTGGTTTTAAAATTAAATAACTGTGCCATTTGATACCGATTTCTAGATGAAATAATCGTCAAATTCATGATTCAATACTTTCTGTCTAAATGTTTTTGAAGGGCATAGATTGACATTGGATTCATTCGCAAAATTCATTTTATGTTTATTTCTTATTACTAGCTTAGAATTTAACTAGTACAACGCTAATGAAATTACACTTGTTCGTCAACACCTAAGTGAAATGAAGCAAAAGGAGAAAAATGGCTGTCTGATCGCGCTTCTCAATTACAGGGGAGCACTTTTTTGCTGTTGTTCAGTCTCGCCTGCAGCTCCAGGAAGAGAATGACCTGCGCGCGTCTTTCTTTTAATCCGATTATGTGTCTCGGCAGGCAGTGCTTCTTAATTAGATTTCTGTGATACAAGTAAAGAAGCTGTGCGAGTACCTGGGAACCAACCCTCCTTCCCCCTGTCTGTCTGAATCGACAAGAGGGTATAATTTCGATCTAAACAATGAGTTATCGAATGCCCCCCTCCCCATTTTCTTCTTCTTTTTGAAGTTACCAGATGTAAATGGTATGAAGAAAGTTCGTCGAGGCATAAGAGTATTTTTCATATCTCACAAGGCAAAATCCAAAATAAAATTTATCAAATATTTGAAAATAGCGAAATTTTAAAAGAAACCGAGTTTGCTACGAATAATGTTTTTCCATAATCATAAATTTGTAAATGGGCAATTTGCATTATTTGTTTTCTTATGAATAACGCTTCTTGAAGATATTATAATGAATGCAATACTAAACAAACAAAAAAGTGCACGTATTAAAATTGTTCACTTATAATGTGCAATCATACTGAGGATTATGACTTGCAAAAAAAAAAAAAAAAAAAAAAAAAATGTATGGTCCGATTTTGCTACATTTTGTCATTCTGTCTTTAAGATATTTATTGGGATATGTTTATTTTATTTCTGCACATAACACTGATTTAAAAAATAAAAGAATTGAAAAAAATCGCTTCGATGGATGTTTTCGACAATTTATTCGCAATCAATTCTGACCAAAGTTTAAAGGAAATCTAGAAAAATTAAAGAAATTTTTTCCAACTACCACTTTTTTTCTTTTGTTGAATGATAGAATTCAATTTTATTAATGGCAATGCTCTTAGATAAAAAAAAATGCTGTTTTTCTCACTTAACAAATTAACAAACATCGATTTGTTTGATATCCGCGATGAATTCATCACCTTTGAAACTAAGACGAAATGCAGTGTGTTTCTTTTTAAAATAGACGCAACCGAGGACGTTCAATAGGTTAATTATTTAAAGTCGAAATGTTCAAGAAGGGGACAGCGTTTTAAAAATTGGGCTACAAATGAATCAATATAGAAAAACTGGATCATGGTCTATTAGAAATGGAAAAATGTTTATTGAAGTATATAGTTCTAGCTTCGCTTTTAACTCAAAATGAATTAAACTAAATAATTAATACTAATTAACTAATTAATTAACTAATAATTACCAATTTACTAATCAATTTAACTCAAAAATTGAGTTTTCCTTCCACTACTAGAGGTTTCGATCACACTTCTTATGCCTGTATTGTTTCAAATTCTACAATAGTTTAGAAAATTCATTCGTTTTGTTCCATTTTTACAGCAGAAGTAACTGCTGTTTTAAAAGCTTTATCGTTTATTTCAGATTGTTCTGCAGATAGTTACATAATACGTACAGATTCACTGAGCGCTCTGGAATCCCTATCATCTTTACATGCTCGCAGCCATCCTTTGCTTTTCAACATTTTAAATTTGGATGACAAACTTATCTGGAAGAGCTTTCAAATTATTTTATGTTGGGTCCCCGCACATGTGGGAATTTCGGGAAATGAATATATGCCAGCGAAACTGGCTACTATTTTCTTGTCAGCTCATATTTCTCTATTGGATTACAAGAAATATATATGTCACATATTGCATTCCCAATGGCAAATTGACTGGGACGCAAAATTTCGTAATGAACTACATGCAATTAAGTTTACAATAGATCTCTGGCCCACTTTACTCAGAATAAAATTGGACATTTTAACTAGGTTGAGGATTGGTCACACTCATTTCACCCACTGACATTTTTGATGGGAGGATCAACACCATTTTGCTCAATTTGTAACAGTCCTATGTCTGTTTTACTTATTCTTGTAGAATGTCCGCGGTTTTCTTTACAGTGTCTTATATATCCCTCTGATTGGTCAAGTTTTTTCCAAAACACCGCATGTTAGCCGTTTTATTTTTAAATATTGATTTTTATAATCACATATAAACATTAGTACGCTTTTTTGTACTATACCTTACCTTACATTATTGCGCATTTGCTCACAGTTTTACGCTTTTAGACATCTTGATTTTGTAGACATTCCATGTTTCAATTTTATTACAAATTGATACACATATTTTAATTCCTTGAGTAGGATGCAGCTTAGCCAAAGATGGCTTTTTTTTGCCATAAAAATCCAATAAACTCAGACTCAAACTCAAATTCTACTTCTGGGTGAAGGATGATTCCCTGATTCAAGTATATTATCTCGAGACAGCTGCAGGGCAGGCCTTGTCTGATGCCAGATGGTAATTTTCAAAATGGTGGTAATCAAATTCACGCCCCGTCTGCAGTGACGGACATCGAGTGTCATTGTTTCGTGAAATGATGAAATTTCTCCTAAAGAGTTGAAGCGTTCTGTGATCACTGTCTCCATTCAGCGCAAAGTAAGAGGATTCCCTTCTGTGCACTTTCTTATAGTTTCCTTTAAGATTATAGGATTACCCACTACATTTTTGAAATGACGAATATTAGAGAAAGCTCCGATTTTATTTCAGGAAGAGACTAAAACAATTTTCGACTAGAGTCTGTGAATAACGTTTTGATAGACACCTACTTAATGTGTGTTCTCTAACCATTTTCTTAAGTCAGTCAATTAAAAAATTTTAGTACTTTAAAAAATACAAATCAAAGGCTCTTTATTACAAATTCTAAGAAATCTATCATTATAATTCCTAATATTGAAGTGATTTTTATTTTGTCATTTAATTTTCATAAAAATCCTCACCCTATCATTATAATTTATCTAATTTTTTTAAATTCTTATAAAAGTGATTTCTACCGATAAAAATCAATTATTGAATTGACTATATTTAAAACTAAGTACAGTACAGTACTTGGCTACATTTATTGTAGATCAGCTTTTATTTTAATGGAAATTATATTTTCAATATTTGTTTCCGTTTAAAACATCATCTGTTCATCTTTATTCTGATTTACCTAATGTTTTTATAAATGAAAATTTTACCTTTTTTAAAATTCTTTTATACTTGAAAAATCGCAATATATGATGCATACTTATAACTGAACTCAAAAGAATAATTCAAGCAATTTTTGTGTTGTATTTAAGGAAATGAAATTACTTTCTGTCTAATGAACCAACCTGGCAGCGCTTCAAAATGAATTACCCATCAGATAAGAGTCAAATTATTTATACGTTTCCAGTGAATGAGTAAATGTAGGAGCTAACACTAATAGGAAAGAGGAGGTAACTCCTCTTTATCGCAAACAGGAGGAAAATTCTTCATTCTTTTAAACTTTCCAGTTTTTAAAATACAGAGCCGATTAATAAAAAGTACCTATTCTTTCTATCACAATAAACTACTGAATTTCCATACACATAGCAATAATAGCAAAAAAAAACAACTTTAATTTTCTTTTTAATACATTAATTCTAAGACAATTATAAAACGTTACCAATTTTTATGACAATAAACATGTGTTTACTAATATTTTAATTTTAAAGAAATGCATTTTAAATTAATCAAAATTTTAATTTGTTATATAAAAATTCAAAATAAATTTAAAAAAAAAGAATGAGTTATTGGATCGCTTTTAATAGTTTACGAGATGTAACAAATATAGAATTAAGTTTTTTTTTTTTAAACTCTCTTTAAAATTTGCGCCAGAGTAGATGAAAATTACAAACAAACAAAAAATTTGAAAATAGGAATTGTGATAAAGCCTTATCACACTGTAAATAACTTTACCATGTGTTACAAAGGCGTAAATTGTAAGAAATATATCAAAATTCGAGCGAAAATGGAAAATTCCGCTGATTCCCACAATTAAAAATCTTTTTTAACAATTAGTACAAATGTTTACCTTTCATCTATATCTTAATTATTTTTCCTTTTGCATACAATATATTTAAATGATTAATGTTTATGCCACAATGTCAGAAAAACCAGGATTTCACGAAATAAGATAAGTCATTTAGCAAGAATAAATTCAAATTATTTGCATTAGCTTACACGTTTATGAACTTGCAACCATTATGTCAATGAAATCAGAGAAAGCCAGTTCCTCATAGGTGTGTTAACGTATTTTTCGTCTTTAGAATTGATAATTATATCGATCACAAAGCTACTTTAATTAATTTGGTATTAAACCTTTGGTGTTAAGGATTTTGGTGATAAGGTCTCTCTTCATTTGTATTTCTGCGAAGGAAAAATTCTACATACCTTTATGATTGGTTGAGGATTAATATACGGGGGGGTTGGAATTAAACTTCCCCTATAAACGGCATCATGCAACGCAAACGGAGAAACGGATTGCAATGAAATTTGGTATATAGACTAAACACGAGATGCGCACACGGAATGTCGAAAAAAAAAATAGTTTCAAAATGTCCATTCGAGGGCATCTTCTTCGAAACAACATTAATTTTAAAACAATAAACGACCAAAACAATATGAACATTTATTGACTAGTTTCTGATCACCTTGTCATCGAACCACATTAAGTAAAGGTAAGGAAAAAATAACAGTATGCCTTTTGACGGGAAAAAAAAAGTTCAGTTTGCAGAAACAAGAACAGACTAGGAAGAAATGGCACAAGAGGAGCAGTTGCTAATCGTGTCCAGGACGATGTAGGGAACGGTGCTCCATGTGACCGCCCTCATTCGCCTGCAAAATTTCATGTCGATGGACTGGGTGTTCAGCAGCAGATCGTAACTGATCAGTTGTGATGCTTCGCACATGAAGCACTATGGAGTTCTTTTAGTCATTCGACTTCGCAACAAGATACCGCCATAATTACAACTGGAACATCGACATAAAAATGACAACGACTGCAAATGTTTCATACCCTAACCTGTTTTGCATAAAGCTTCCTCTTCTTCACAAGCATGTAAATCTCGACATTTTTTTTCCTAGAACTGATAGTTTTTCCCGAGTTTACATTTTATTGCTCAAAATTCTTGTTCTGGATTGTTATTATTGTTTCTGTATTCCATTTTGATCGTTTATTCCGTTAAATTTAATGTTTTTCCGGAAAAGACGGCCTCTGGTGGACATTTTGGAACTTATTTTTTCTCGAAATTCCGTGAGCTCATTTCGTGCATAGTCTAATACACCAAATTTCGATGCAGTCCGTTTATACGATTGCATTATACGATGCTGTTTATAGGGCAATTTTAATTATAACCACTTTGTATTTTTACCTCTGCACATCAGTAGTAAATATGCTCATCACAAGAGCGGTACTGTTGCCTAAATATTATTGAACAAGAACCATCTGTAACGAAGCTGCGCCGAGCATACGATGAAGCCTCGAGACAGCATAAAAGGGAAATTATCTCTAGATTAGTTAAATACCAAATACGTTAGAAGTGAGAGAAGAAGAAAAAACTAAATCTTTCGTAATGGAGGGTATGCAGCCATTAAAATGATTTGATTTGGAAAAAATGTTCTCAGCTTGCAAAGAGGATCAAAGCAGAGTGAGATACAAATTCCTTCAGAATACTTTGACATCCCGATTAACATTCGCATCCAACATTCAAAATAAGAACAGCACATTCCGTTTGTATTGATCCGGTTTATTTCAAATCAGTTATATTAACGGTCCGTTTTGAAACAGTGCGTGGGTTATTTCGAGACGTGTCTCGCCACTTTGAAATGCAATCAGATGCTGAGAATGAACATCCTGAGAGGACACCCACTCCCCCTTTCGAAATTCCACGCCCTTTAGTAGAGGGCGTTTTGTCCTGGATGTTAGATTTAATTTTCACCCCATGCACTATGAATCTTCGGTGTAATCGAATTGAAACGGGCCACCTCCAATCCCAAAATCAATGCCCAACTTCTGGGCCAACACGCAGTTTCCTTGGAATGAGTAAAGAAGATTGTTGTGGAGAAGAATTCTGTAAAGTGTGTAACAAGAAATATTTTTATTTTCATGAAAATCAATTCTATAACTCGATTATTATTTTTATTATTCTACTCCTGACTTTGTGTAAAGAACAGCTTGTACTTGACAATATTGGTTGAGTTTCATTTCTTGCTATTAGTTACCTTTCACTTCTTTTGAGTAACCTCGTGTTCGTGATTCTGTCAGCAAAGTATTTTTAAGCATCAAATTTTGACGAACTTTAATACCACGTTCATTTAATAGTTCTTTTATTCATGATTCTGTCCGCAAAATATTTTTAAGCATAAAATTTTGACGAGCTTTAATACATCGTTCATTTAATAGTTCTTTTGTTCATATGGCTATTTCATTCTGTATATTTAGGCGCCATTCGTCTTCCTTTGTTTATATTCAACAAAATGTACTGATTAATTAGCAATTTTTTTTCTCTAAATGTAAACTTTTACTAAATTAAAACTTACTGTTGATGGATTTGAATTTTCCTTTTTTTAAAAGATCGAATAAATTAACTGATGGAGTATATGTTTTTTATTTCTCACTCTGCCGCCATCCTTGCCTAGGAGTAGAGCGCATTCCCCGTGATCTGGGCGTCCCGGGTTTGAGTCTTGATTGCCCTTTACCCTGTGTTCTATTTGTGAGGTGTGTGAAAGAGCCTACCTGTAAAAAGGGGTTGTGCAAGCGAGTGTGGGAATGCCATCTTCCTATGAGCTAGAAAGCAGACTTCTGCCCTCGCGTGCTCCATGGCTTTTACCCTCAGCAGCAAACTCGGATTAGAGCGCTGGTTTCGTCCGCGGGCTTGTCTGTGGCAAGTGCCATAAGTAAAAACAAGACGAATGGAAGAAATTCAGTGTTATGAAACAAAGCAAAGGAACTTTTTTCAACGAGAAAAAGTTTTGTTTAAAATTACAGAAGAGTATTTTTTAAAAATAGCCAATATTCAAGGAAAAATTAAACGGCGATTTAAAATCATTAAAAAGACTATTTTAAAATTGTCTAAAAATCATTTTTATACAATAAATTTTCATCAAATAAACACAGCAAAGTTCCAAAAATCTTAAGTTATTATTAATTATTTAAAATTTTAACCAAATACTCCGATCACTCTCCCATATATATTTGTGTTAAATTGCTCTTCATCCAATTGGCTAGTACGCAAAGAGACAAACACGGAGAAATGATGGCATCCATAATTGGGAAAGGCATTTCATGATGGTCAGTCAAATAAAATCTAATAGAATTATTTACACATGAAAATTATTGATTATTAAAATTATTAATATGCAGAGACTTCGAAGATGAGCTGCAAAAAAGGATTTCAATGCTAATTAATGAGTACAACGACTATACTTTTCCATGTGCAAAGAGGAACGATCTAGTAGTAAAAGAGTTCAATCGGCCCATACATAGAGAAAAATCAATTCCATTTTTAAAAATATTTGTACTGGCTTTTAAGGGGGTAGAGGACTCTGTTAAGATTTTTTTTATTATTATTTTCTTAGAATAATGAAACCATTTTCTAATATGTATTAAAATACTAATTCCTAAAATATCTTTTAAGAAAACTCTTTAAAAGGAAATAAATGATTTAAAAAATTACAAGATACATAATTTTCTTTAACTCACCTGGAATATTTTAAAATTTTTTTCTAATATTTCTTCTTTATTTTAATACACAAATTTATTTGGAACAAAATGGGATATGATTCCAAATAAAATTATAAATAAAAATAAATAAAATTCCAAATAAAAATTAATATTTTAGAAAAAATTTTATGGACATGCATTGAATTTTCATAGGAATTTTGTGATTATCTGAACTAAAATTGACTTTTAATTATCTAAAAGAACTCGAAATAAAAAATGCACCTCAATTTTCTTTTAATGTTTAACTGATATCTTCCTGATCAGTTTTATGCATTTTTATTCAAAATTAAGACACTTGGAACATTTGAAAGATATATGAATCTAATTAGATCGTTTCGAAAAATAATCATTAAAAATATTTTTTTCCACCATCAAATATTCATTTTATTGAACTATTTTAATTGATATAAAAGTTTAATTTGATGATAAAATAATAAAATGAAAAGTTCATACTTTCGTCATTTTTGGAAAATTTCAAATAAACAAGTCAAAATTAATCAACTAACAACTAAACAAGATTTTGATTTCAAATTACAAGATTGAACACACTGTAATATTTAAATTGTTTTTGTATTCTATTTCCTACATTAAAATATTCCCATCTCTATTTAATGTTCATTTTAAATGTATAATAGTTTTTGTATCTCATTATAAGGTGGAAACATCCGTCTAGCCAACGCTTCTGTACGAGGGCGAGCAGCGAGTCAGCCATCAGCAAAATAACCTGACTGCGTTTCGTGGAGTGTGTATTCGATTAAGGTTAATCCTGAAGGGTTTGGAAGTGTAATGACATCAGCTTGTGGCGGAGCAGGATTAAAGGGAAATGCTAAAGGTCGCCATGAATTCGAAAATGCTTTCCAACCTCATCATTTCATAATTACTTTCTGATATTAAAATGGAAAAACTACTTGTTCGTTCGCAGGTCTTAGTGTTGCTGAAATTTTAGTTTGAATAAATTCGTTCAGGAAAGAATGTTGGGGTCATTTTGATAAATATTTTATATATATTTTTTTCATGGTTTAAGTTGAGAAAAGTAGGGGCTACATTAACAAGATAAAATAATTGTATAGAAATTCCTAATAAAATGAAAATATAAGAAACCGTAGTGTCCCATTTAGATGAAAATACAATTGGCATAATATAGGGTATTTATAATTAAAGCTCCACTTTCAAATGGTAATAAAAGGAAAACTACTAGATCACATGCTATCAAACTTGGTAATCATTTAAAGGTGGCCATTGGAATTTATTTTCCATCACAAAAAATTCAAAACCTCACCAACAGGGGTGAAATGACGTTGTATCAATATTGTTAAGTAATATAGGGCATGAAGACACCAGTTTAAAATGCGTGTATTCGTTTCTGAAACGTTTTACAAAGCTTTTTCAATGTGTTTTATCTCAAAAGTACTGTTTATGGTGAAAATCTAAACAGTTTGGCGGAACTGAGAGAAGCGATGCACCGACATGTGCGTAACTTTCCTCCTGATATGCTAAGAGCTACTGTTGAGAATGCAGCAATGCGATTTAACTTGCTTTCAGAAAACGGTGGAAGCCACATTGAACATGCTTTGTCTCACCTAGTGGAGAGTTTTTGAAATTTTTCTGGGGGAAAGAAATCCCCATGACCTCCTTTATACTATTACCAAGTCTGATAACATTTGGTCCTTTTATGACCATTTCAAAGGGGAACTTTTAGTCACCCTGTATATTAAAATGCCTCAGAATGACTGAAAGTAGCTCTCAAATTTCAGCACAGTGTCTTCAGATAAGATAGCCCAGTATTGTGCGTTATATTAATTCATGAAATGTATTTCATTCATTTAATTTACACTCAGCAGCCGAGCACCGAAGAAACTCGCTTGACTCTTCCAGTAGCGAGAACAAAAGACACTTTGGAGCCCGCACATCGTCCCTCGGAGATTTTTGAATCTATCCAACGTTAAGGAGAAATTCGGTTCTCGGAAGCTTGCAAAGGATGCTGACATATAAGGACAGTCTCAGTCTTTAAAAGCCTACTTATTGAAGATCTCCGAAAGATACTCCTAACTAATATCTAAACAGGATGCGACTATGTGCTTGATATTCAGATCCGTACTTAAAGGAAATGAAATGCTGTTCATTGCTAATACAATTGTATTCATTAGGAATGGCTGTAATATTCTTGAAAAAAATTGTAGTAAGAAAAAAAAATTGAACACAATGCAGAAAAAAACTTTTTTTTGAAGAAATGTTAATTGTTTATTATGAATACAATTGAGGCTGCAGGCAACATCCAAATGTTAATCCATTCCAATACCATGTGAAGCATTCTCTATAAGTATACTCAATTGGTTCACTGTTGCAAGAAAAAGCGTCACAGACAGTTTCTACAAAGTACCCCAAGGAAATGAAGATGGATCGCTAAATGCGTGCTCTGCAGTGATTTTTGAATGCACATAAATTGTTACGACATTTTTCACAATAAAAGGTTGGAAATGAAATATCACTGTGGGAAGGCTTACAGGGCAATTATTATATACGCAATCAAAACTGAAAGCTTCCTTTATCGTAGTGCTCAAATTTAACCTCACCCCGTCACCGTTTATGAGAAAGTAACAACCATTTATGATCTATATCTACATATACATCGCCCGAAGCCCCACGGATGCTAAATACTGAATGCCGCAACAACACTGGCGGGAACTATGGTTGGATATAATAAATAATACTTCCCTAACGATAAATTACTTCCCTAAGGAAGTACGTCTCGTCATTGTTGGGAGGAGAAAGACCTCCATCTTCTCGTGTATTCTCCAGGGTGGCGAGATCCAACCACCATGCCGGAAGTCTCTCCTCTAATATATATATATATATATATATATATATATATATTAATAGACTTTTTATTAATAGCCTTGCTTATCTAATACTATCGTTGAAAAAAAAGAAGAATTAAACTCCACAAGTGATTTAATTTCTTATTTTCCATTATTTAATAAGATTTTTCTTTTATGTTTAAATGATTGCGTTTATAGAAATTTAATTTTTTTTTTACGAAAACAAATTTCCTTAGTTTGGTTCAAATAAGGTTTAGGATTAGTTTAGATTTTAATAAATAAGTTCGTTCTTTTGATCCACTTTTGTGCATCTCAAAGGATTCGTGATAGGAGTTTTCAATCGTATTCAAATTAATCGTGATATATTTGAAGGAAGAATCTTTAAAAAATGATGCTGGGAATTATGCCTAAAAATTTTTATATGATTCTACACTTTTTGGCATAAAATGTTTTCATTCTTATTTGAATCACATTAAATTATCACGGCAAGCACATTAGACTTCAATAAAAAGCAGCAAATTGCAAAGTAATAAGTTTCAATGCAATAAATTTTAGACTAATTAAACATATTTCCTGAAATCTTACACATATTTCTATAAAAAATGAAATACTTAATAGAAATATGTGATATATTTTCAATTTTAAAGTGTATTTTATTTCATTTTCCCAATTAATAATAATAATTGAAGATGAAGGATACATTAAATCATTAGCAACAATAATAGCAACACAACACACGCCAAATATAAGTTAAGAAATTACTTTCTGTTTTTGCCATAATTATTATTAAAACTCAATTGTTCACATCTGAATCGCAAAAAATACAAGGCAAATGGCTTTTCATATGCATATTATTTAGATCATAGCAAATCGCATTATAATAATGATAATAATTTCTAATTTCGTTACCAGCGGTAACACTAGGCTAAAAACAGGAATATCCTCCCAGAAAAAAAGAACTCTTTAAGTTATTTATTAATGGTTAATTGCCATTTTAACAACTACACTTGTTGACATTTTTCGTTTGCAACAAAAGTTTTGCTGTTGGGAATCACGCTTATTTTTGCTTGTTTGATCCGACTCTTCTGGTAGTTCAATAAAAGTAGCTTTTAGAAACTTTAAATGTTTACAGTCAAGGGTAATCTACGACTGTTTCTGTACCCATGGAGATGGAATAACACCAAGTTTGCATCAATATTTTCTTGAGTGGAACGTTTGATTTTTTCAAATATCCACACACACAAAAAAAACAACTGAATGGTGATTTGATTCTTCTTCAAACAGTTTTTATATAGATTCAAAAAAGTTTCCTCATTTAAAATTAATTAATTTTTAAATGTTTATACATTTAAAAAACGAGCGGTCTTTCACATCCAGGCTAAGAAAATGAATATTACAAATCATAGGGTTTCCGATTGAGGACTGCTTTTTAAACATGCAAATTTCTGTATTTCTTTACACTGAACACAAAAGAAAGAAATATCGACTGAATCCATGTTTTAATAATATCGCACGTTTTTGAATAAGAATCAAATTCCCCATGTTAGATCCTCTTGCTAAATAAATTTTGAAATCAGCAAGAGAATATATTTAAGAATCAAATACCCCGTGTTAGATCCTTTTGCTGAATAAGTTTTGAAATCAACAAGACAATGTATTTGGAGAATATAGAAACTCAGTTATAAACACAATATTTGGCTTAATTTATATGAATGCTTAATTTTTTGTCCATTTTACTTAATTCATCTTTAGTTAAAATGTACTGCTGTCATATACAAAAATAAATAAATGAAAATATTGCACAGCGCCATTTAAATGTACCAGTTTGTAAGCATTAACAGCTATGGCTCTTTACTTTCGATCTCTAACTTGATAAAATACACAAATTTTGCATGAATTAGGAATTATGACATTAAAAAAACAGTGACGTTATTCTGGAAGCCTATTATAATACTGATCTGTAACCAAAGATTTTTAAACAAAGGAAAATGTTTATTCACTTATTAATTATTCATTTGGAAAATAAACATTTTGAAGGAAGAAATTATTTATAAATTAGAATGAAAAATAAATCCGAAATATATTATTATAATAAAAGTATGCTTATAATACAATACTTGAAGTATTGAACTATTTTCTAATTTTTTTTAATTTTTTTCCGCTTTTAATTTTTGCTCATAATTAATCGTCTCATAAATAATAGAGTAAAGGCTCTATCAATACAAAATTTCTGAAAAAGAAATTACTCTGAGTCCTTTATAAGCACATCGTTCAAATTACCTAAGAATTTGAAACGCCGAAAATCATTTGAATTATTTTCAAACTACGAATTATTATTTAAAATTTAAAAAATGTACGTTTAGTATGAATTTTAGATGGTTTAAAGTAAAGGATAAATTTTAAACCTTTCAGCCTTTAATTTTGATTGCAGCATCTAATTAGTGGAAACAAAATAAAATATAATCTGTTATCAGTATCGAAATACCCAAAATTCAAAAAAATAAAAAAAAATATTTTTCTAATAAAATGCAATTAAATTTTTAAAACCTATCCGAGGCTGAGAAGAAATTCAATTGTGTTAGATCTTTCTGAAATTCTTGTATGGCCTATAAAATATGACTAACTTCTAAAATAAAAATACTAACTTCTCTAATTTCTTTATCTTAATTTGACTAAAGTTAATTTGTTTAAATTTTTATTAAAATTTAAAAAATATAACATCTGTATTTTTTTAAATTTTAGCGGCAAAATGTTTTTATTTAAATAATGAAACACTATAAATGTATTTGGAATATTAAGATCAAATTTGTTTTATATATATTTTTTAAAAATGAATATGTGTCTGTAACATCATAAAAAGTAAGAAGAATAAAGTTTTAAAAATACATAAATGGACAACAACATAAAAGCGGAGAGAAAAGTTTGGAAAATGTTTATTACTAATTCTTAAAAAGAATCTTCTTCTTTTTTTTTCTCTGGAATTTTCAAACATAACGAAATAAAACAATGGAAATGAGACAAAATAAAAGGATTATTTCATAAAAGTATCACATGCAGAAATCTAAATTGGATAAAAAGAAATAAGAAAAGAGATTTTCTGCAAACAATTTTGAATCTACTATCAAAAAGAAAAATACGATCTTTATATTTCGTATTTGTAATGTAGTAACTGGAGTTTTGATTTACAAAATGAAATTAATCGCTAAAGCAATTTAAACAGAATACTGTGAATTTAAAGGTGTTAGCACATAAAAGAATTTTCATACAGATAGCAAAAGGGATGAACTTTTCGTATGTGATAGCGATAAGTATAAAAGGTTGCAGTAGCAAAGTTGCCATTCGACATTTTCCAAGCAGAGTATTCACTGTTATAAATTTGAACGGCTTTTAGTCATTATTATTTTTGACGTATTTTCACCGATCTTCTATTTCTGTCTTTGGAATTGGTATTTATCTTTTGCTTTCCATTTAAAACTTCAAATTACTTAGACCTTTGCCACAACTCTATTAGAGTTTAAACGAATTTCTGTTTTGTATAAAAATATAAAGTTGTACTGTGAACAGCAGTAAAATTTTCAAGTTTATATAAAATATATTGTATGATATGCTCATAAAGACTGACCGTTTCTTCTTGTTGTTGTCAGTGAACGGATTATTATTACAATACAAGATTTTAAAGCTTAAATGAAATAATATATACCAAAACATTTTTTCCCCAATTTTATGACGGTAAATGAAGTAAAAAGAGTTCAATAAACTCTTATGCTAAGTAAAACATAATTTATTTGCAGGTAAAAGTTTGATTTAAAGAAAAAATAAACATATTCTTTATATTGAATACAAAAGGAATGTAATATGTATGAAATGATGTCTTTTTTTTTTCCATGAGCATTTGACTTCATGAAATCTCGTTCTATTACATTTAATGCTGTATCAATATTTGTTTTTATTTTATTTTAAATATTTAAAAAAAACTATTTTTCAAACATGCAAGAATTTAACATATAGAAACGCGCAACGGTCAAATACTGTTCCACTTTTATGATGTGTTTTGAAGAGCAATAGATCATGCTGTATCAACAAAATTTCCCTCGTATGCTAGGCCTTTTGGAGAACCATATTCTACAACGGAAATAACAACATACTAACTCTGTGCTCCATTTAATATTTAAAATGAAATACATTGATCGAAATTTATTTTCAACGAAGAAATTTTATGTTCTTAAAAATACATTTAGTCGCAGAGAGAAAATACCAGACTACAACAAGAAAAAAAATCATCAGCCGAATCATAAAAATGTTCACAATTTTTTTATCATTTGTATTAAAGCTACAGATGTCTAGCAATATACTTTGCGCATCCCTTGGGTTGTGAATTCGAACCCCTCTGGCCGAAAACTCCCCGTGTATGTGGTAGCTGATGCACATACAAATCTGTAGTGGCCACAAAATCCTCCATGTTGAAACAATATCACTGGGGGTACTGGTTCAGAGGTGATCATTCTCTGACGATTACGATCTGTGGTTTCATGAATGAAGTCCTCACTGTAAAATGGGTTGTGACGCATGAGTAGTTAAGTCGTACTTATGAGACGTCTTTTGTTATAATGAGTGGACACAAAAAGCTCAGCAGATTTCTTGGTACCTAATTGCACGCTCCAGATACTGAAAAGTACAATAAATCCATCGACTCAAGCTCCTTTCAGCTGAATTTGAGCTGTGTTATGAATTCCAGTAATTTCCAATTCAATGAATCGACGAATGGAATAAATACGATCGCATCTTTGGATGATGAGCTCAAAGCCCACCGGCCGAAGACTCCCCATGTGTGTGGTGGGTGGCGCACATACATATCTGTCCTCTAAGTCGAGACAGTACCACTTGGGGTACTGGATCAGAGGTGATCGCTCTCTGATTCTGGTCTAAATTACGATGTGTGGAGGAGTGAATGAAATGTATGAATGAAGTCCGTCCAGTGAAACGGGTTGCGACGCATAAGTAGCTGAGTCGTACTCTTGGCCCTAGATGGCGCTACTGAAACAAGAGACGCTCTCTCGGCTTAAAATCGCTGACTTTGTCAGCGGGCTTGTCTCTCACAAGTGCCATAACAAACAACAACAACATACTTTTTTGTTCGTGCAGCGTCTATTTCTGCTGACTTACTGTATTCGATTTAAAAATTCATACACTGTAATTAAACAAATTTTAATTAATTTGAACATGATAAACGAATGAATCGAAATATTTCAAAATTATATAGAAAAAGAAATGGAGAAAAAGTAAGACATAAGAATTTAGCATTATTAGATTGCACTACAATACGAATTAACAAGTTTTATTAAATTGCACTTAAGGAGAGCTTCTCAGAGTGAGGTAATTACAAACAAGATGCTTGTAAAATTACATACAGTTTCATACACATTTGTGGCACAAAATTCGACAAGACATCGAAAAGAAAAACCAGAAGTTCTGGAAGTCTCTAGGTAAATTACAAATGGAGTAGCAAGAGAAATAAAAAAGAAAACCGAAATCCTATTAAATGCTGACAATAAGACCAAAAAAATGCGGTTTTTTCTTATCCTCTAAGAAATAGATAGGTGTATTTGACAATATTTATAGAAAAGGGAAATATATTCCTAAGTGTATTATGCAATAAATGGGATCCAATATTGAGTAATATAATAAAAGATTCTTTAAGGTATGACAATTGGGCTTTTTTCTTTCGAATTTTTAATCTTAAACAAAATAGTATGCTGCTTTAATTACTTATGCGAAGTTTAATTTTATCAACTATTCCTTTGTTTTACTTTTCACAAAAAAAAATCGCCTTAGATATTTTTTAGATTATTTGGATCCACACAACCTGCTCTTCTGAATGGGCGAACAGCAATTATAACATCCTTGTATATATTATATATGATATTTAGTTTTAATTTATTCGATTAGTAATTCTAAATGAATAGGCAAATTCTAAACAATTTATATAAATTGCGCAATACGACGCTGTAATTGGGCTGAGACGTATGAAACAGTGAAAACACTGTTTTTAAAGAGTACAGTAGCACGGATCTTCAATAGAAATTTTTTATTAATCAATAAAATATAAACTATTTATGGGAAGCTACAGCGGTAACGCAGCTTCTCTGGCCTTGCTTCCAACATCACATTTTTACATACTTATTTTATGGCTGTAAAAGCGAGATTTCATAATGGATGTTTTCATTTATTTCCCGACGGATGTAGGAGCTAGTGACGTGGAAGTACGCTTTACATGTACTTCTATATATCTAAATGTACTTTAATGTTAAACATAGAAAGTAGCCGGCATCCTCACCTAGGGGCATATTTTAGATCTCATTCCTCTAGAGAAGATTTAATAACAAAAAAAGGTAAAATTTATCTAATACATTATTTAATTGTTTCAATTTAACAATAAATAATGTATTGACAGCATTTCTTTTAAATTGTTGCAAAATGTATTGATCATTTGAAAAAAATAAAGATGTATAAATTATATAATAATTCAAATTATTTTGGCATTCTTTAGTATCATATTTCATACATGTTTTTGAAAAGGTCATACCACCTCATCTTTTATTATATTATTTTCTTCATTTAAAAATATTCAGTTAGTTTTTTTGTTTTTCCTCATAAACAATGAGGACTTAAATTGATATTTTATTCTCAGTGCACTACTCTCCTTTACAATGATTATTAAAAATCTTCATAAATTTAATATCTGAAAAAAGCGAAGCAACTCAAAATGTGTCCAAAAACTTATTCTCAGCTAATACCTTCACTAATATGTTAAAGTTGAAAAGAATTGAGTACCACCGGTGTCCGGGCCTAGGAGTAGTGCGTCTTCCCGGTGATCTGGGCGTCACGGGTTCGAGTTCTGGTTCGGGCATGGTTGTTCTTCCCCTTCTATTCTATCTGTGAGGTGCGCGAAAGAGCCCCCCCCGTAAAAAAGGGTTATGCAAGCGAGTGTGTGAGTATCATCTTCATACAAGCCGGAAGTCAGACTTCTGCCCTTGGGTGCTCAGGGGCTTTTACCCTCAAGAGTTACTACACCTCTCTCTCTCCCCGATCTGTTTGAATTGGTGTTCATTCCAAGATGGATAAGCAAAAACAACATATAGTGCATTTTACAAAGTGTATAGAACTCGTATTTGATGCGTTCGCCCATTTGATGTTTGTCTCGTATGTGGAAGTAACAATCTAATTTTTGTCAATTTATTCTACATTTTTCTTTACTTACAACTTTACGTAAATTTTCATCTAAAAGTTTCCTTTACGTTTCTCCAAAAGAGCAAAATTTTTTTCTACTCTTCTGTTCCAACAAAGGTTTTTTTTAAAGAAATGAGTAATAAAAATGTTTCGAAACTCTTGCACTTTACTAGTCATCGTTCTGGTGAAATGAATTTCAAATATTCTATAGAAATTGCTACATTATAAACAGAAAAAGCAATTAAAGATACTGAAATAAATTTTACAAAAACTACTTAAGATCCTTTAATTATCCACAAAATTAATCTGCTGGTAAAATGAATTTTTATTTCTTCTTTTAAAACTATGTCTTGAATTCTGTTTACTTTGATGATCTAATAAAAGATTTCAGAACTAAAGTGGTTGTCTAATAAGTAAAATGGAAAAAAATCTCTTGACTCTAATAAAAATGCCGCTTTTGCTTCTGATTACAACTAAAGAAAAAAAAATTCAAACAATGTTTAAGGCGAGGTTAGAAGATACTAACGTGGCATTACAAGAAAAGATAAAATATTATGGCTATGAGCATATAATAAGAAATTTTATGCCTATGACCAAATAAAAAAAATGGAGCCGTTATTTTTGATGAGCATATTCGAATATGAGCATATTCGATGAGCATATTCGAATGAGCATATTTGTTTTTTAGCTGTTAAATAACATAAAATGATGAGATTTCTGCAATTCCTGTTTTATTTTATATTAATATTTTTCCGCTTCAGAGTACAAGTTTATAAATATATACATGAGTTGTCCAAAATAATGGAAAAGCCTCTTTGAAAACAGTGACTTCCATATGTATAGGACTAAATTAAATATGCAACTAAGATTTTTTGTACTACATTGTTACTTATAGTCTCAAGGGTGTGTGCATGTGTGCGAGTCTATGTGTATCATTTTCTGCTTAATTTCGTTTCGGGTGAAGCTAAAATTAGAGACTTCTCAGAATTCCAAAGAGGGCAGGTAGTGGGAGTCCGTATGGTTGGTGCATCGATAATCATAGTGGCACAGCTATTGAGATTATCAATAGGCACCGTGCTGAAGATAATGACAACATAAAATGATCATGGCAAAACAACATTTGCTATAGCGAACTGTGAAAGAAACACTAAACTCACTGCGAGAGATAGGAGGACATTGAGGAGGACTATGACTGAAGGAAGACCACGGCAGCAAAAGTGACTGATGAGCTGAATGAATATCTACAGAATCCAGGGTCGACGAATACAGTTCAAATGGAATCTCAGAAGCAAAATATTTGGGACAGAGCTGTGATTGCAAAACCCCTTGTGACAGATGTAAATCTGAAACGGCTAGTACAGTGGTGCAAGGACCACAAAATCTGGATTGCAGATCTTTGGAGACATGTCTTATTTTCCGATGAACCAGTTTCTTTCTATTCCCTACTACGAGATGGTTTTAAGTGTGGCAAACCTCCGCAGAAGTCTAAAACCTAGATTGCCCCCTTCCTACAGTGGAGCATGGAAGGGGTGGGGGGCGAAATTTTTTGGACCTCATCTGGTGGTTTGGAGTAGGTCCCCTTGTCATCTTAAGTAGACAGGTCACTAGCAATCACTATGTTATTCTTTTGGCAGACCAATTACATTCTACGGAGCGGATATTGTTATCGTCTGAAGATTACACCTATCAAGATATTAATTCCCGGATTCACGGAAGTCAAACTATTCAATCATGGTTTCGGGAACAGGAGGACTCAGTTTCACACTTTCACCGGACTTGAACATCATAGAACCCCTGTAAACTTTTTTGAAAAAAAAAAGAAAAAAAAGAGAGATCCCATTAGCTTCCAACTGCGTCTCTCCGGGTGTTAGAGCAGTTTCTGCTTGAGGAATGGTACAAATCCCTCTTACCACGATGAAGAAGTTGTATATGTTCATTTCAAGTAGGATTCAGTTGTTTCAATTGCCAAAGGTGCTCCCACACCAGAGCAAAGAGCAAAATACCTCTTTTTGTATGGGTTTTCCATTATTTTGGACATTCTCCTGTGTATTTCTCTACTAGCTAATTTTGGATTTTATATTAATTTATTCTGATGAATTGAAGAATGGCATCAATTATTTATGAGATATTAAGTAGTAAAATGCAGGCATGAAAAAATAATGAAATGATATGAAATCATTTCATAAGTAAAGGGACTGACAGATATTCAAAAACAGAATGCAGAAGCAAGAATGACAATTTTTCTCGAAATAACTTCCAACGGCGGTAGCATTCCCACACAAAATTATCTTTTATAACTTACCTTGTCCTACTTATGAAGTAATTCATCTAGAAAAATCTTTTTAAAAAACTCTTCCATGGAATTGATACAAATAACTAATTGAAAATGAAATTCTGAAAATATTAAAATAGTACATTGTCAACGAGGAAAAGCAAGAATTGAGAAGTAAAACAAGAAAATTAATTCGGTTAGCAAAATTGTATCCGAAAAAACATGAAGCATGTTAAATAAGAATGCCTAGAAAAACAGCGTCAGTAATTTATGTTGATAGTATTCGATTGAGATTTGGTCGAAGTCAAAGTTTTCTCTCTAGAATTTTAAAAGTTCCACCCTTAAAAAGTTTAGTTAATTTAATAATATAAAATCAGATATCCAGGAGTAAGAACTAACATCCAAAATATGGAAAAGTGATCCATCTGAAAGTAACAAAAAAAAAGGCGGGAATATTTAATCAACGACTGAATGACAAGTTTGATTTTTTCTGTTTTAAAAGAGATAGTTTCATTTGAATTCTGTAAGTGCTTCAAATTCATATCTTCTTTTTGTTTTTCCATGTTCTGCTGTGATGACGACGACTCTTTTGTTACAATGGTAATTTAAAGGTTAAAATCAGTAAACAAATATTTAATAAATACGAAAAAATTTTTCTGTATTTTGTTGTATGTAACAAAGAGAACAAACTATTTTTGTGGGTATATATTCTAAGGTCAATTTTATTGCAATTGGTGAAAGTATCTAAAACCAAGTTTTAACTCTAAAGTTCAATTTCCCATCTGTCGCGCACTTTATACAAGTCTGCCAGCAAGTTCATAAAATTTGAAGGAGCCCTTTCGCCAACTTACAGAGTTGAATCGCACTTTAGCATGCCAAGTACAAAAATTATCGATTCTGCTCACGATTCTGAATCGTAATCCTTACGTAGGCCTCTTTATGACGTCACAGCAGCGGAAATGAAATATCTGGCGTGCGGCGGGAAGGGAATAAAATATGGCGAACAGGAGAAAAGTTTCAATCGTAACTGTTCCCGTCAGCTTAGATTCATTTTGTGCACCCGCTTCTCTCTCTTCATATCTTTATTATTTTTCCTCTGTGCCCTGACTTGAACCATAGTTTAAACTTGGTGAAACTTTTCTCAGTTCGGTTTTCAAAGATCCTTGCAAAGATCGAAGTTACATGCTATCATTTAGGCCCCTTAATTATGTTCAATTTAAGAATTTTACTTTTGAGTATAACAGTGATTTATCTTAGGTATATCCTTGTATTTTATTATTTTTATTGAAATTCCACATTAAAAGAAATATTTGACTCGAGTTGTGATTTTATAAAGGTGATTTGCAAATGTATAATTTTGCAATTGTTTTTTAGGCACCTTTATTTAATTTGATACATTTCAAATGTGTAAAGATGGGATATTCAAACCATCTTATATTTGTTTCCTAAGAGAATTCTGAAGGGTTTTTTTTATATTTATGGTTGTTCATTTTATTTAATTCTATTACATATAATTTTAATATTTTTAGAACTTAATTACAAATTAATTTATAAATCTAATTAAACTCAGATTTCACATCAATATGCATATTTTATTGATCATTGGTACTGAACAGAGTGAGAGGGTTTTTTTCATGAACGAATAAGCTTCTACTGTTGAGACAGTCCGTGGCCATTTCTACCTGCCTATGGTATTCTCTATTTTTTTCCAATGCAAATATTCAGCACTGATGGACGTCAGAAATAAGGGAATGGTAAGGTCTACAAGGCAATTACTTACAGATTTGGACTGCATTGTCATCGCGAAGCTAATGAGCTTAGTTACATGACAGTTGATAATACATGCAAATTTAGAACGTAGATTCTGGCATTGAGAAGCCCTTTGAGAGACCACAGGGCTCAGTTTTAAAATCCGATTCCACCAGAGATTCTCTGCAAATACGAATCAAATGCACGTTAAGTCTGACGTAGACTCAATAGCGAAACATCCTCCCAGTTACTCAGCGAATTTGAATAATATTATAAGGAATTATTATATTGAATCATATTATCACATATAAGGGGTATTACTCGACCCTTATTGAAAACTGTGAATTAATCATACTGTTTTAAAACAGGACGGCAAAATAGCAATAGAAAATAAAACTTGTACCAGCTGTAGTGAGAAGATGAATTCAGCATTTTCGGATAAATAAAATACAGGGCGAGTACAAATGAGGGACACGATTTTAAAAACTCACAATTTCGAAACTACTACACATATTACAATAAATGATACATGAATTTAAAGAGAAATATACAAAGTTTTTCTTGCAAATACAAATGTCAGATGTGTTGCCTCTGGTTACGCAGCATAGTCCAATATTTAATAAAGTTCATTCCAACTATTTTGTAGTATTTTGTTTTGTCTGTTATCTTTGACATGACCTCACGAAAAATCATTGAGACAAGACCACCAATTTCGAAAACACTGCTAAAACTTAAAGAACGCATTTGTGCAGCATTCAGAACCATTGGCGGAGTGATATTACAAAATATTTAGAACGAACTGGATTAAAGATTGGACGTATGCCGGATAACAAGAGGGTCACATATTAAACATTTGTAACTGAAAAAATGTGTTGGCGCCAGTAAGTCAGCAGAACGCTCCGCCTACTAATTTTGTAAATACGATTACCTACGGAACGGTTAGTGCTCCATATATAGCCATGAGAACACTCAAACAAATTTCCATTGACGAGGGAAAAAACTTTCCAAGTGCTGCATCAGTCTTGTGTCATAACTTTTATATGGACGACTTTTTAAGTGGAGCGAGTACATTGCAAGAGACAAAAACTCTGCAACATCAACTTGTTGGCATTCTAAAAACTGCCCAGATGTCATTACACAAGTGGTGTGGAAATACTTTCGAGCTTATTCCTGCTACGGAGAAAGAGTATGAGTTCTCATCTACGGATTAAATTAAGACTTTGGGGATTGCCTGGAAGGCTAAAACTGACTGCTTTACCTTTAAAGTAGATTTGCAGTATAATGTCTATCCTACCAAAAGGTCAGTCTTATCCATTATCGCCAGACTTTTTGATCCACTTGGGTTACTTGGGCCAGTGATCACGAAGGCAAAAATATTCATGCAACAATTGTGGTTACTCAAGATTGATTGGGGTGAAATGCTTCCCGCGAAAGAAGCTAGTGAATGGCAAGAGTTTGTAACATCTTTAAGAAACTTAAACGACATTAACATAGAAAGATGTATTGTTATTCCAAACGCAGAAGTGAATGAGCTTCATGGATTCTGTGACTCATCTGAAAAGGCATATGGTGCTGCAATCTACGCCAGAACAGTCAATTCAGCGCGTGAAGTGAAAGTGAAGCTAATCGCAAGTAAATCTCGTGTGTCACCAATCAAGCAGGTAACTATACCTCGTTTAGAGTTATTCAGTGCCGTTCTGCTCACCAAATTGATGCAGAAGGTAAAAAGTGCATTAAAAATGGATATTACGTCAGTATCATATTATTCGGATTCTACAATCGTGCTTTCGTGGATGAGAAAAGAGTCACGAGACTTAAAAACATTTGTTGCAAACAGAGTGGCTATTATTCAAGAATCCACAGAAATGAATCAGTGGCATCATGTTCCTTCCGAACAAATCCCGCTGACGTCATTTCAAGGGGACTTGATCCAACGAGAATGCAACAAAGTGACTTATGGTGGTTTGGTCCAACATTTCTCCAAGAATTGGTTGTGAACTTTCCTGGTGATTGCAACGACATCCACGATCCATTGGACAGTTCTGTGCAGGACAGAGACGTTTCTTCTGAGAAACTTTATTTAGCAGAACTCAAAAATTCGACTAATTGCTGTTTAATTTCAGCTCTGAACTCATCATTTTTAGATAATATACTTAGTGTGTCAAATAAGTTTTATAAAATAATTAAAATCTTAGCCTTTATTTTCAAATTTATTAATAATTTGAGAAACTTGAGCAAAATGTCAGGTCCTTTAACCACCAAGGAACTGCAGTTGGCCAAGTTAACTTTAATCAAACTTGCTCAGGAAACTGCCTTTAATTGTGAAATAAAAGCCCTCGAAAAAGGTGAAAATGTTAACAAGAGTCGGGTAAGTTGCTTGAACCCATTTCTAGATCCAAACGGTGTCTTATGTGTTGGAGGAAGATTAAGTAATTCTGAGTTGAAATATGATAAAAAGTTTCAAAAATTACTTCCAAAGAATCACAAATTCACTTTGTTAGTTATGAAATATTTTCATCTTAAATATTTACATGTTGGTGCACAAACATTGTTGTATTTGGTAAGACGGGAATATTGGCCATTATCTGGCAGAAATACAGCCAGAAAAATTATTCATGATTGTGTCATTTGTGCTAAAAATAAACCTAGAACTGTAACCCAAATTATGGGAAATCTCCCAACCAATAGAGTTAAACCTAGTTATCATTTTACTCATGTTGGGATAGACTTTTGTGGACCTTTCTATATTAAATACAAGGGTCAGAGGAAAGGCAATCATCAAAAATGTTATGTGGCTGTTTTCATTTGCTTTGCTACTAAGGCAATCCACTTGGAAATAGTCACTGACTTAACTGCAGAGGCAATGATTGCCACTTTAAAGCGCTTTTTTAGCAGAAGAGGTGTTAGTTCCTCTATCTGTTCTGATAATGCAACCAATTTCAAAGGAGCCCATTTAGATTTGAAACGTTTGCAAAATATGATTTATAGACCCCCAGAGCCACTAGCTAATTACTTAACAACTGAACAAGTGACATGGACATTTATTTTACCTAGGTCACCTAACTTCGGTGGCTTATGGGAGGCGGGTGTTAAATTTTTCAAACACCATTTAAAGAGAGTTGTTGGTAATGCGCGTTTAACAATGGAACAGTTTTTGACTATTGTTATTCAAATTGAAGGTATTCTAAACATTCGCCCACTGACACCTTTGTCATCAGATCCAAACAATTTTGAAATTTTGACTCCAGGCCATTTTCTAATCGGCCGTCCCATAAATAGTATTCCTGATCCAGATTATTCAGAGAGAAAAGATAACCTTTTATCTCAATGGCAAAGATTGAGCAAAACGGTCCAAATAATTTGGAAAAAATGGAAATTTGATTACTTAAATAATTTGCAAGCCATACACAAATGGCAGTTTGAGAAACAAAACATTTCAAAGGATTCTATAGTTCTTTTAAAAGATGATAATCTTCCCCCTTGCCAGTGGACAATGGGAAGAATACAAGATTTAATTTATGGATCAGACGGCAAAGTCAGAGTAATATTTATAAAAACTCCACAAGGAGTCACGAAAAGAGCAATTTCAAAGATTTGTTTATTACCATGTGAATAAAATCAATGTATATCTAGTGTAATTATTGTATTTATTATTTGAAATGATATATAATGTATATTTAAGTTGTTCATAGTACATATTGAATTATCGCATATATTTTCTTTTCAGAAATGTTTTGTATATAATATTCAAATATATTTTAAAAGTGTAATATATTGTGTATCTTGTGCAAGATAATTGTGGAATTTTTGCATTGTCTAATTAAATAATGTGTTAAAATTTTATTTCTGTAATGTTGAGATTTTGAAATGATATTTGAAGGGGGGCGGAATGTTGGCGCCAGTAAGTCAGCAGAACGCTCCGCCTTCTCATTTTGTAGCGCCACCAAGTGGTGAAATCATATAACCTTTTGAGTGTATGTGTAAATAAGAGAGAGAGAGGGTGTGTGGAGAATAAAGGAATGGAGATACAGTCCAAGAGTTTGTGTCATTTATATGTGATTGAGTTTTCTAAAAACTGAGCTATCGAGGGCCAAAACAAAATGCTTGGTATATTTCTCTTTAAATTTATGTACAATTTATTGTAATATGTGCAGTAGTTTCGAAATTATGATTTTTGAAAATCGAGTCCATCATCTGTACTCACCTTGTATTTGATAGTTGATAAAGGCATTACAGTACTACAAATCACTCCTTCATTATCGCATATGAGGCTCTTTCTACTGAGTCTTACTTTATGACATTAAAAGAATATGAGCTAGAAAATAATGAAAAATAAAATGTATATATATATATATATATATATATATATATATATATATATATATTCTAGAATCATTTTTTTTCCATTTTTTGGAAATTCTGGATTTTTCTTCCGCTTTAGGAGAAAGATAGAAACATTTCGGCAGCTTGTTTATTCCGTTTCATTCTCTTAAATGTCTCTGTCGTAGAATTTATTCTCTTTAGCTGACTTTCCTTCCATTCAGCTTCGATACCTAAATCTTCTTTTATTACTGAAGTAATTCCGGTGCGTTCCGAAACCCTGATACGGAAAGAATGAACTTTTCTAGTTTTTATTTCAAATTCAGTCTTTATTTAATTCCCACTTCCGAAAAAAGAAGAAAAGGGATTTTAGAAGTCACATAAAGTATCTGAGAGTAAGACCATCATGGATTTTAATTTTTCTTTCTAAATAGTTAGAGATTAGTTTCTTTTTATTCTTTTTCAGATTCATTTATTAATAATTAGTATTATAATTAAGATAACAAATATTTTCTTTAATGAATTTGTTTCAGATTATATCTAAACAAACATTTGCTTCAGAGATTTATAAAAACTTTTTTAAAAAACAGATTCCATATTAATTTTCGCTGTATAACGGACTGCACGTGCTTTATATGTCATGGAAAAATTATTTTTATGTGATAATATGCTGATAAAAGAGAGTAAAATAACGTCGGTAAATTTAAATCTAAACTCTCATTTAAATGAATTTTTATTTTTGTGGCATTTTTTCCCCCCAAAAATAACTGCATGCCAAATTTCAATATAAATTAGACAATACGTGAGAAAGTTCGGATCATATCACTTTCGCTGTTTACGTAGAAGCTTTGCAGTTAAATATTTTGCTGTCTATTATCCATTCTGTTAAGAAAATGGCACGCTCTTGAATCAAAATGCAATATTTTGAAGAGATGGTGAAGTACAGAAAATAATAATCCTGAAATACTAATGTGATTTCAGAATAAAAGAGTTTTAAAGACGGTGTTACAGATAAATCTGAAAATATTCTTCATGCATCAACCAATATTATTATTACGGATGTTGAAAATAGACTCAAGGAAGCATAAAGTCTCGCCGTAAAAAAAAAAAAGTCATTAAATTTGGCCGATTTAAAACTGAGAAGAAATTGCCCATTTTATGCATAAAATTGGTTAGATTTGATTTTAATTACTGTTATCATATTTTACAGGGAATTTTTAAAAAGCCTAATATCAACTTTAGATGAAGTCAACTGATTTGTTGCTGGAGTAACATTATCTTTGACCATATTTAAAAACAAGTAATAGATAAAAAAAAATTTTAAGTTAATTCTACTTAGGTCAACAATTTTTTTTTATTTTAGTTACTTTTTTATAAAATAATTACTATATAAATATGTATATACATATGACAGAATTACAATATTAAGTAGCAAAATAGAGCTTGACGGAAAACTCGGCGATCATTTGGCGACATGGCGGCGGATTTAGCGACTTTGCGACCAAATAGAAATTACTGGACAAATTTAGTTAATTAATTAATATTTGAAAAAACTATATTAACATTAAGTATCATCCACTACTAGTTTAAAAAATTGTATTTGAACTTGAGTGGATGAATAAAAAGTATTTTATTAACGACTGAAAATTTGTACAAGATAGAGAGTGTGAGCTAATAGTAGAAATTGAAAAATTGATTTAGAGAGAGTAGAGACAATAGAGAGAGCGTAAGATAATAGTAGGAATTGAAAAATTGATTTCAATAAAAAAATATTTTCAATCATATTGAGTTTAAATAGTGCTTTACGCAGAGAAATAACGTTAAATATATAAGCTCTACAAGCCTTATTAGTTTTTGCATTATGGCTTTGAAAACTTTAAATACTTTTTCCTTACACTTTTGTTTTTGTTGATGCAAATGCCACTCTACTCTTTTTTTCATTTTCTTGCTCAAATTAGACCCTGATATACTTAGAGGGAAACCGAAACCCTGAAAATGCATTTCTAGGGCGTCAAGAACACGCGAGAGGCCTTTTAAATTTTCATATATATTCACTACAAGAAACTGCATAGATTTAAGTAAGAAAATTATCATTTTTAAAAAGTGTCAAATTTGACATTTTTAGAATTTTTTTTTGTTTATTGCTTCATGTTTAGCTGAAAAATGATATTTTCTTTACAAAGAGATAGACCTTGAACCCATGTTACCATTTATTGCAAATAATTAATAAATAATTTATTGCCATTTAATGAAAATCTGTTGAAATAATTAAGAAATGTTGAAAATTAAATATTTTATAAAAGTTTAAAATATCAAAAATACGAAAATTTCAATTTTTGATGGTGCTTGCTAAACTGTTATTTTCAGAGAAAATCATTTAATAATACAGTTCGTAAAAAAAAAAGTCAAGAATTGTTTTTAATATTTCTATCTACAAAACAAAAACAGTGGAGTCCATCGCTACTTGTAACAAAGGCAAATTGTAACATGCATTTTAGTCCGAAGTTTTTAAAAATTATTAAATCAGAATTTTCATGAAATGTAACAATCCTACTGACAAGCCCTATTGTATTGGTATGGTTAGTGAGAGGTTGTGATTAGGTGTTCCATTTTAGTTCGTTAGCGCAAAAAAATTTGTCGTAACATTTGGTAAGTTTGTTAATCTTTTCAAAAATATTGAAGGATTTTTACTTATTTGCCTATGTATTAAGTTTTTTAAAAAAACTCCTTTTTTTTCTAATCGCAATATTTTTTTATCAATCAGCTAAAATTTCCAAAACTTTGCGACGGGGAAAGTTGTAATAAAATTTTACAGCAAAATAATTGTAGTATTGGTGTAAAATATTACAAATTCCGAAATTTGTCCTGATTTGTGTTTGATTCGTGTAGTACAATTTTCTAGTTAAATATTAGTCTACATCTACAAAGATCTAATCTTTCCCTGATTTACTTAGGAAAGAGTCCCAGTTAATAATAAGTGAGACTAAGCCTCAATTAATACTAATAAAGTTTTTTATCCTTTCTAACCAACCCAGGTGAAAATGAAGCGATGAAAAAAGAAAACACATTGAAATAATTGTTAAAAAATTAAGAAAACAAGTAAAATGGATGAGAGAAATTAAAATATCTACGAAAAAAAAATTCCAAACCAGAATAAAGAAAAAAGGGAAAGGAAGGGGATTCTGAACTAGCATAAAAATTCTGAAAAGAAAGAAAAAAAAAGTTTTGCTCTAGCTTACGGAAATGCGGGCAGAAAGTGACAATATATCATTAAGTATCCCAAAATTTTCTTTCTCATCGCGCTATGAACGGCATTATCTGGCTCAGCTTGTGCAAACATGCAGATTTATCTATTAGGCGTCTATGTCATCGGTTTCAGTCGTACCAGAGCTCTACGACACTGCCAAATTCTGTTGTCCAATTGGTGCGATTGGAAAGGCGTCATTTTCTACGATCTCCTTCCTCAAGTTAAAACAATAAATTCTACGAAATACTGGTATCAACTGGATCAATTGAAAGTTGTCATAGCAAAAAACAACTGTCAGATTGAATGAACCGACGAGGCGTTGTTTTACATCATGACAACGCGAAACTACATATTGCATTAGTCGTAAGAGAGAAGCGCTTATAGTTTGATTGAGATGTTTTACCGCTTCCTGCGTACTCTCCAGATCTCACTCCGTCTGATTATTACTTCTTTCTGTCCTCAAAAAATTATATACGCGATAAGCGCTTTAAATCCATCAGCGAAATAAAATCGCACCTCAAAGATTATTTCTTCTCCAAAACACAACATTTTTGGAAAAGAAAGTATAATGAGGTTTCCCGAGAGATGGTGGACAGTAATAGAGCAAACGGGCTCTTATATAAGAAAATAAATAATATCTTAAGCAATAAATATTGTGTATTCTTTTCATATTAGAAATAGGAAAGAAACTTATGGGACACCCTAATATATTATTTTAACATTCCGTTTTAAATAACGTTTCTCTGATTTTGGGACGAACCAGGTAATTTTAAGCAGCACTCTGAAGATGAAGGTAGTTCCTCTGTAAATGTCATCGCCAAGCAGCGTTAATAGTTTAGGGCAGGTCAGACCTGTCTACAACGGCGCTTCTTCAGTCAAGTCGGGTCTCGTACCAAGATCATTACGTTCCTGGAACATTCAGAAACGCGACTCTCAAATTTCAAGAAGGAAAATGGATTCAATGCTTACTTCGCAAAGTTTGTGCAACACAAAGAGTACGATAGCAAGCAATTTATCATTTGCTTTGCTTTCTGTTGGATGCAATTCTGAGCGAACTGATTTTTATATCGATTGATTAAAAGATTTCATCTTTATTTTAATGTAAATAGCTTGACAATTTGTATTATCACCATGCCGATTGGTAATAATTATCAAATGTCATGTGTAGTTTAATTAATATAATAATGGTAAAGAGAAAATAATTTAGATAATGTTATGTTTATTGTAACAACTTAATTGAAATCTATCGAAAATTTAATAAGAGCGACAAGTTTTGAAAAGATGATTCTGGTGCTAAAATCAACTAAACGTTGAACGTCTTTTTGTTTCATATTAAGAGTAAATTATTAAGTGATAAAAAAATATTTGTAATCAGAGAATCGCAAATATATTTAAAAAAATGTAAGCATTTTTCCAAAAATTCTTGCAACTTACCCTGATCTCCTCTGCTCTATTGGTATAATATAATAAACATTTTTACAGTAAAGAATGCTAACTACCTTATTGACATTAAGCAACTCTTCTGAAAATATTTATCACAAACCTACAAAGATAATAAATTTTTCAGGCAAAAGCGTCGGCAGCTTTGGTATTTTGACTATCTCAATAAATCTAAATTTATTTTGCATTGCGAAAGCATGGAAGCTTTCCAATCAAACCACATTTGATCGAAATTTCGAATGAACAAAAACGTTCGCTAATGACTTCAATAGAATTTGAAATAAACTGTATGTACGCTGAAAAATAAATTTTTGTTTAGTTATGCTAACATCTATTTTAAAGCAGCGTTAAGCGGCGTTCTTACGATCTCCTTTGAAGAAAATATGCTAACCATTCGAAAACACCAGAATAATTTTATGAATTTTCTACCCCCTTCTATAAATAAGTTTCATGGAATAATTGATGTAAGTGTTCTGTATATTAGAGGGGTTCACTCTGAAAAATTAACAGCAGAAACAATTTCCTTTCACTAATCGCCATAATAGTCATCGACTAAGCAGAATCCGTCATGTATCAAGCCCTTAAAAACACGAGTTGTCATCGCGATTTCTGTGTCGGGTAAGGGATTTCATTCTTTTTCAAAGAGGAAATTCGTCCCATTTTGATATTCTGATCTCCACTGTTAATAATTAGAAGGTTCCATACTATTAAATTATTAATAGAAGTGATTGGAAGGCGAAATCTGACGTCGAGTGTTAAATATCTTCCTTGAAATTTGAAGAAAGGAGGTAGGGGGGTGTCGGTACAGGTATTATCTCTATTATCTCACTACTGTTCAAAATGGCCGTTCTATCTAAAGCGGCTTTCCTACAACCTGTCCGTCTGCAGACAAGGCACACTTTACCCTGTTTCCCCTCTCTTCCGGTTTTCCAGGTTACCGATAAATTTTTGGTAAACTGGACAGACATCAAAGAACCCCGGAACCATTAATTAAAAATAATTTTAACTAGAATTATAATAACCTTGCTGTCTTCATTTCGTATCGCTGATCAGAATTTCGATTCTATGTAAAATTTGCCGTGTACCCAAAGTTGGTGTATTAACCCCACGCTCAGTAACTGCAACCAAATGGTGGTATGACTCCTGCTTCGGGACCGGAGGGTTCTAGCTTCGAGACATGATTTTACCGAAGAACTGCCGTGTAAGCAGGTCTGGTGCACGTTAAATCCGTCTGGGCCAAATGTCCTTTCGCTGATGTAGTGCGAAAGTTTGGAGGCATCTCAAATGTCTGACCGCGGTTCAAAATTACATGGTCAGTTCTAAAATAGCTCTAATGTTGCATTAAAACGGGGTCGTTAATATAGCTGAACGAAGTAACTAGCTAACATCAATACTAAATGCGAATGTGGAAAGCAGTCATTTTGGGTGTAGAGCAATAGCAGCAAAACTTCATTCTTGTCTATTTGCAATAGGTTTGAATAGACAGTAAGTGTGGGTGGAGGGATTTGGATTACGTAAAAGAAAGAGAATCATTCACTAAACAGATTGTGTTGTAACAAGTGTGTAGTGAATGTTCTTACTAATTGGATGTTCTAAAAAATGGGATGTTGTCATATGCGACTACTCCATTTGAGAGGTGCAGATTTATCATAAGCAAAGGGTCATAAAAACAATAGTATAAAACCTTATCGCAGTGGTATAGCATGAAAGTATGGATGATGCGAGATTCGCCAATCTGTTAAAATGACCTATATCACAGTGCAATGTGATTTAGTATATAACTAATCTAACTAAAACCCAAAATCAATTTCTTTGAATTAATTTATATTTCCACTCTTTAACTGAATTTTTACCCAATTAAATATTCCTTTCGAAGCATTTTGAAAGCTTAAAAAGTGGAAATATTAAAAAAGTGATACATTTTAGTTTATTCATTTAGAAACTGCTTGTTCTGAGTTAAAAAAAATCAAGAGTAGATTTTTTATACATGTAAATCCAACCATAAATTTTTAATGGTGATGTACAAAATACTGTGAAAGGAAATTCAATGATGTTGCGTCTGAGTTACCACGGAAAGAGGGTGCAGTACTTTCTGAGGGTAAAGACCCCTGAGCACCCGAGGGCAGAAGTCTGACTCTAGCGCGTACGAAGATGAAACTCACAAAGTCGCTTGCACAGCCCCTTTTTTACAGGGTGCCTCTTTCGCACACCTCATAGATAGAACACAAGGGAAGAACAATCGTGCCCGAGCCTGAACTCCAATCCGAGACGCTCAAATCACGGGGAAGACGTTCTACCCCTAGGCCAGGACTAGGACATGTAAACTCAACCAATGCATTTTTAATAAATATATTTGTAATTAAAAAAATTTTTAATCAATTGGAATATATGGAAAAAAAATTCAGTATTTCTTCATGAAGTGAACATTTGATTCTATTTTTTAAAACCCTTGCTTGAATTTAAATATATTTCAATATATATTTTAAAAAATACTTTAAATCTGTTTTTTTATTTTTAATATTTAAATCTGGCATATAACAGGGATACAACCAATAAATTAATCTTTAGTTTTGTAAATAGAAGCAGCCTATTTTAGTTAGAATGCATTTTGAAGAAAATAACTTTTTCATTGATACTTATTTATAAATTAAATTTTTAAAAAATAATTTTTCGTCATAGGTTTTTAAATTTCTCAAATTTTTACGCATCATGTGTTAAATATTGCTAAGACTTGGAATGGAAAGTTGCTAATTACATTCGTAATCTTATTCCAACAAAGATGCGGCTTGTATCTCTCAGGTTTGAGACTCTTTTGAAGAAAATATGCTAAAATATTTAGAATATTTATTTTTTATATGCTAAATTAGATTATTTAGAATATTATGCTTATTAGAATATAAGCTTATTTAGAATATTATGCTTATTTAGAATATTTATTTTTATATATGCTAAAATATTAGAAATATTTAACATCTAAATATTCCTAACAATTAGAATCTATAACTCTGTTATTTTTTCTTTTAATTCTCTGTTTATATATTTTTAAAAAAAATCGAATTCGTCTCCAGGGATTCTTTTTTACTAATTAAAATCCTTAAAACGCGTCAACTTTTTTTTACTGCAAAGATACATATAAAAACCTTAACAAATCCCTCCCTGACTCTTCTACATAAGATTCCTTTAAGGGGGAATATTTCTTTTAGAATCCAAGATTTACAAAATCTGTTATTTGATGATATAAAGAAACAAGAGATATGTCCTCGTGTCTTTGTCTGGGAATCTCATTTATTCTTGATTTTCATTTCCTATCCGGCGACAGGGTAAAAGATTTTACTTTTCTTCTCCATTAAATATCTATTTCGTTAAATTTATGTTCTTTAACTCATGTTTTTTGTCCATTTAATTTCACGCATCTAAATCTTCTGTCATTGGCCAAAATCATTTCCATGTATTTTCCAAACCATGTTTCTTTTTGAGTGTGTGTGTGTCGTTTTACATTTGAATTCCATAAACCAAACATGCCTTTTGTTTTTACCAGAATTGTTCATGGTTTTTTACTGCAAAGATATTGAAAAAAAAGTGTTTATTTATAAATATTTTTGATGAAAAATGTAAAAATTCATTTTATTTATTGAAATTTAAAGTTTTTTAAATACTTCGTTCAGTTTTGAAATAACATTGGCAGCAAATTTTTAGTTTTGTTCTTTGCAATTGTAATTTTGATTTTGCAATGACCTTAACTCATCGTCTAAACTACACATTTTACAATAAAGATATTTGATTCAGAGATTTTTTAATAAATTTTTTTAAGTGATCTCAGACTGTTGATCCTTGTTTTGCAACCAAGGCTAAATATTGCATAAATCTAAGTAATCAATTAATGCAATTTAAATTTTAAATAAATCTTGCTTGCAATCCTTTAGAACGACATGTCAGTGAATCAGAAAATACTAGCCACCTTTGGCCACCAGGTGATTTACTGGAATTAATGGTCTCAAGTTGATGCAGCCCTTAAAAAGGACTGCATTATTTTGTATTAACAATCCCAAAGAGATTTTTAAAATCTTGGACATGCCATCAGACTTTCAGCAAAAAGAAAAAAGTAAAGAATCCTTAAAAAAAATGAAAAGCAATAGTGGATTCTTTAGAATGGCAAATGATATAGTAGAAGGTGGACTGACAATGGTGGAAATATACAACACATTTCAGAAAAACTTCTAATAAAAAGACAAAAACAGCACATGTTGTCAGTAAAGAAAAGGGAAAGCTAAATAAAGCAAACATCTGGACTCGAAACATTTTACTTTAATATCTTAAAAGTTTATTAAAAAAAACCTGTTTGTAGTCTCATAAGATTTTTAATGTATAACGAGTTGAAATGCTTCTAGAGCGTGATGACATGTCTAGTAAATAAAATTAGTTTTTTTGCAAGGTCAATTCTAATTTGCTCTGAAATCCAAAAACTTTGTCTTCGTAGTAAACCCTAAAATTTGTCTTAAAGATCAGAAAAGAATTACGACAATTCTTTTTTATAAGCTAATTAAAGTCAAAATGGCAGGATGCCCGATTAATTATTTATATTAAAAAAGGCCGTCACAGGATCCTCCATTAATGGTTGTAAGGGCAATGCATCAGATTTTATTCTACGTAGAAAACCATCGCTCAGATCGGCTAAATGTCGATCTAGATCTACAATCAAGGTGTTCATTGATCTGTGTTTTTGAGCCGCCGACGCAACCTTTGAAGATACCTGGCCGAGAATGAAATGCACACCAGGAATATTGGCAATAGAATCGCGTGCCGAATTCTATCCATTTAAAATTCGCGTTATTTTTGTATTCATGCGCATAACAGACGCGTTATCGTGCTCTGAGGCACGGAAAGATGCCTCCTCCTTTGGTGAATTCTGACTTGAAAACCAAATTTCTTAGAGACGGTTATAATTACATTAACGGGTTTCTTCATACTCAAAGTGTTCTAAAACTGATCACATACTATAGGTCAAGGATTTTAGTATTTTCTTTTTGCATTCTAGAGATACAGCTACTTTAAAAAGTGAATTTAATAATATTGATTGCTTTGCTCATGGGCACATTAAATAATTCTCTTACAAAAATGAGTATTAAGATATGACAAAAGTCTGATTCGATCGTCGACATTCTTCAGCATCCTTTCTTTTATTTTCGTAAATTAGCATGAAAATTCTTCTCCTGAAAATAACTGATATTGAGAAGATTTCCACAGGCGATGATGCTCCATCCTCTGTTAATTCTTTATTTATTGTCAAAACCGACTCGCTTATCCTAAACGTGCCTTTGGGCTAAACTTATCATAGGTTATTCTTGAAAGAATGCAGCCTTTTTTTTTTCAATCTTCACGGAGAAAAATGTCTGCATATCCAACATAAAGCTTGGGAAATTTTGGAGGTCGAAAAAATATATTAAGATAGGATAAAAGATTTCAGATAAATATAATGCAGAAAAATGTAGGTGTGTAATCTTCATATATTTGGCTTGATTATTGTTTTTCTTCACTAGAATATCAGTAAACTGCAAGAACCGAATTTGAATTTATGCTGGAAGTTTTTGATAGATAAAATCTGATGAGGACAACGTGCACTATTATAAGGAATGCAAGATTGGAATAATTAATCCGTCTTTAAAAAATAAAGAAAATCTATATCTATACTTATAATAAAGCTCAATGTGTGTGTGTGTGTTGGAGCTCTACAGGCCAGACCATTCAACCTACAGCTACCAAATTTGGCACATGTATACCTTGGAGGCCCGGAATGTGCACCTGGGGGTTATTTTTTCGAATTTTTAACTAGAATTTTATTTATTTAAAAATTAAGCGAAATTTTGGTGTGTTTCTGCTGTAACTTCCGAAAATATTACCGCACAAAAAAGATTTTTTACATGAAGTTAAATATCAAAAATTTATCTTTTAAATGATACCAATGTTTTAACCTTAAAATTAATTTTCTATTTTAAATGAATTTTTAAATAAATATTTTAATTATGTTTTTCAATAATTTTTTTTCGTAAAAAATAAAAATTAAAATTAAGCACGTTTCACATTCATGGGAAAAAATAAGCTTTTTTCAAAGTGTTGCCATCACATT
>JAPMOR010117414.1:740899-762439 GCA_026543865.1 Argiope aurantia
GTGTCTGTAGGAAATGAAACAAATATGAAATATTATTTTTTCTAAAATGGATTTTTTATTTTTTCTAAATGGACTTTCTCTGAATGAATTTTGCTCAACATTTGATAGAATCTACATACTTGTTGTAAAGACCATGTACTAAATTTCATCTGTCTAGCTAAAAACGTTTCCTAGTTATCTTCGTCACAGTCAGACATTCTTCAAAAATGTATTTTTTGAACTCAGAGTTCTCTAAGATGTGTCGATTTGTCCAAATCTCGAGGTCGTAATTTTTAACGATGACTTCACTTTTTCTATGTTAGGTATACAAAAAAGTAAAACTGTTGCAATCTTTGTCAAAATCTTGTTCAAAGTAGAAAACATGTTCAAAGTAAATCGCAATTTATTTAAATTTTAAAATCGCAAAATGTGGGTAAATCGTTCCTATTTATGTACTTTTTAAATACTTTCTAAAATTTAGAATAACCGATTGATTTATTACTTATTAGTAAAATAGAAATTTTTATTTATTTCCAAGTATGCTAGATTTTTGCAATATTTTGTAAACTTGTGGGTTCTGAAACATGACATTAATATTTTATAAATTATACTTTCACGGTAATTTAATTAATTTAATTTGATTCACGGTCATTTGATTCATTTCAATAAGAAGAGGGTGTGAATTTGAGGGGAAGTTAATGACAGAAATTGCATAATATTTCCAATGATGGTATTTTAATTAAATCGTAATAACCAGAAAAATAAAACATTTTCAAACATATGCTTTTTGTTATGAATAGAAAATAATTATGTTATTAAAAATTCTTTAAAAAAACCCTTGCAAGCGTGAAGCAGTGGAAACAGTATGGCTAAGGTAATTAAATCACAATGAATTGTACAAAAAATTTCTAAGCATTGATTGAGTAATAAAACGTAGTAGAAAGGCGACGGAAATTCCAGTTTATTTGAAATCTATCACTACCCGAGGTTTTGTTTTTTGTACCTCAGGTTTCGTACTTTTGTTTTGGTCAGCAGATCGATATAAAGATACAAAATACCATATTTTAGAATATTGATAAAGCATGAATTTTTTGTTTGTTTATTCTTTAACTCGAGTAAACCTTTGAATTCCGAATTAACAAAATCCAAAAAATTTTCTTAAAGTGGGAATTTAAGAGAAAATTTTTCCTTTTTTTTTCAAATCACTGTAAGAAAATACCTGTAATCTTATCCACATTTTTATTTCTTGCCGTCAATACTCATCATAATAAAATGGGATATAAAGGTTAAACTTTAGAGTAATCTAAGACCAGTCAGAGTGACTCCACAAGGGAAAGCGACGATTTTTGTTGCAGTAAATGCACAAGCAGAGCTAAACCCGTTTGAATCTTCTCCTCCCAATTTTCAAGCCTATTAACACATGAACGCACATTTTGTGTTTCGAAGTGGACAGTATTTTCGATCCCTAATTTTCATCCGATTAGAACAATAAATAACAAGTGGATCAATAGATATGCAGATATTTGCCCCATTTGATGTTTTGGTCCAATTTTTGATGCAGATTTTCAATTCGGATACAAGGATATGTCAAATTTCATCTTTCTAGCTCTTTGCTTTCTAGAGTTATTACGCTTGCTTCAGAACGGGCAGACAGTACACAGATTTTATATAAAGTATGAAAGGAATTTGGAATGGATGTTTTTCACTTCTTTCGTAGAGGATTTTACTGAATAGCTTTCATACTTCTGGCATGTGACATGTTTTAGTTATCATGCTTGAGGTATGTATACAGAATTCGAAAAAAATGATTTTACACAGTCAGAAAGATCTCAAAGCAAGGAAATTCATCTTTATCTAGATATCGATTTTTTAAACAATTACTTTATTTTCTTTTTGTGTAAGCACGAGAAAATAAATTTCTATTATAACAATATCGATATCAACTAAGAAGAGCCTGTTACTGAATAGTAACTATGATGAAATGATAAAATTTCGTATTCAAGCAAAATGCATTTAAAAGTACCTTATCCGTCTAAAAATTATTTGTGTTCAATAAAGAATTTTTTTTAGAAAAAAGTTGATTGAGGAATTTAAAAGGAATTTATACTGGCATCAAATTAAAAAAAAATAAAAGAATAAGATATATAAAAAAAGAATCCGTCATCGTTTGTTTGAGCATGAAACGAGTATAATTTAAGAGTAAATCTTTTTTCAAAATAACTCCACGAAATTCGAATTCCAAAAACAATCAAAATAAGTATAGACTTTCAGAAGAAAAAAAATTTGTTTAAACCTATCCATGAAAGGAAGTTGAAAGAGCATAAAAGGCAAGCCGGAACCCCCACTACATTCTCTAAAAAAGCCGATAAAGGCATCGTCTGCTTTTACATCTTCACTTTTCCTCCCCAGCTCGAATCACCTGGCCACGTCGATATTTTCTAAAGCGTTGTTTCAAAGAAATTTTTTATCTTTTCTTTCTCCAGACACCTACGCCTCTACCCTCCCAGAAGAAAGGAAAATTCCGAGAACCTGTGGAGAGGGAAAAAAAAGAGAAAAGAACTCTTTTCCCCACCATCACTTCCGAAGACATCATCGAAGAAAAACAGAGCCCCGAGGATGTTTTTATGCTGTTGTACCAGCCAGCGGGATGGATTCTGTTAATGGTTTGACATCACCATGGTGATATTTACGGTCAAACGAACGGGAGGGCTATGGCGGATGCTTCACGATGATATAGAGATATTGTTCTCGGATTTCTTGTGGGCGGGGTTTTTATGGAGTCTCTGTTCATGATTGGCCGAGTGGTCCAACTTTATGATGGGATTGGTAGAATTAATTCCACCATAATTGGAGATCAATGCAAATCTCATTTTCGAAAAAAGGATTTGCTCTGATAGGATTTTGTGCATGTTATCATTTCAGGATTCAAGGATTAATTTTTTTCTCGTTTCCTAATTTTCTTGAAAATTGGAATGAAGCGAAAGTATAAAAATGAATTGACAAAAAACTGCTTTAGAATTGAAAAGTGTTTTAGGAAATTTGAAACATAAGAATAAAGAATTTTTTTTCGATGTTCAAACTTTTTCGAACTTCTTCATGGAACTTTTTTTTAAAACTACACGTGCTGTATAGCTATTTTAATTTTAAGAAGTTCATGCGCTAAATCATATTTTATCAAAAAATCCGTCACCTTTATTAGTTTTTAGTGTTTAAGTATAGATTATTAAATTCGCATATATTTAATACAATCTTGAAATCAGTTTTGAAAATGCGAAGGAGCATGAATATTCTGAATAATGTAAACATGGCCAGTGTCATGTGCGATGAAACAAATCATTTTTCAATTCAATGATTTTGCGTCAATTGTAAATAGATATTCCTCCGTATCTGTAAAGTGTGTATTGCATATGATTAAAATTCTATTCTAATTAAGAAATTTTGATAATGTAGTTATAAATGAAAAGTCACCAAATAATTAGAGAATACTTATCGCAAATCCTTCAAAGTAATTGTAAAACTTATCTTCTTTAAAAAAAACCCGATTTGAAGCGAATTTTCTTTCATGACATCAAAAGACTCAAAACAGTGATCATAAAATGGTTTTAGTTTAGTTTAATTGCATTAATGCTCAGTTTGGAAGCAACGTGAGAGTTAGGGCGGGGTTCTAGATGAGGCTAGTGGAAACGGGTTTGTGTTGGAATTAGGGTCAGACGACGTTGCTTGACACCCGAACTGGTATTACCTTCTCTAAACTTATGTGCCGTATCAACGTGAAGAACTTTGGACCACGATGTCAAATTGAACGTGCACTCAGCCCATACATCCAACGAATCTTCCACGGTATCCGGTTTCAAATTTGTGACCCTGTGTCCCACGAAACCGAGACCTTACCACCAGATGCCACAGCCGATCACGTAGATGCAGTTTGAGCCTTGGAAATTACCCGACGTCATGTCAAATGAATATGGAGATTTTGGAAAATATAAAAATGTTTGTATGTGATGAATTTTTGTCAAAAATTTAAGAAGGCAGACAATGGAAGAATGCGCCAAATCCAGAAATCATCTCTTTTCAATTCAGGCCAATCTTTTTGCATAAATGCGGCACTAGAAATATGTTTTTCACAAACAGTTGGTAATTGGTAAATAGTCTTCTTTGAAGGATTTTTGCAGCAGTTTGGGCAGCAGAAATCCTATTTTAGAAATAAAACATCACGTGATTTCATTGCTCAATTACATTTGTCATTTTGGAAAATCGACATTCTTAACTGCTTAAAAATAATTTTTTCCAATGGCAACATAAATATTAAAATTGAGTACTATCGGTTGTTTATTGAAATCGTAAAAACATTCTATAGAAGTTTTGGAATGAATTATTAAGTGCATGTATTTTAAATTAAGCATCCCCAAGCATTTTATGAGCTAAATAAATAAATGAATATAAAAGATCTGGAAAGTTTCTAGCTGATAAAATATTATTCAAAATACATTTCAAGTATATTATTTTATAATATATTTTTATTAAAATAATGTCATTTTAAAAGAACATTTCAAAATTAAAAACAACTCTAATGGTTGATATCTTTGAGAGGAAGAGCTCAAAACAAAACTGTAAAAGGAAGACGCACTGGAATAAGCAATTGCAAAGAAATTAAAATCGCAGTGAACAGTTTACAAAAATAAATTCTCCTAATTTTTTTTAAAAAATGAATTAATAAAGATTAACAATTTTTACTATATTTCAGTCCTGCATGTTTGCCTGATATGGGATAGTCCTGCCGCAACGATCTTGAAAGATAGAAGCGGACTTTTTTCATAGAATTATAATGATAAATTATCAAAATATGTGGATAAAAGTCTTTGAGTTCATAAGAAATAAACTGCGTTTCAAAATGCTTACCCAATGCACGCTCGGTGGAATATTCTTCACTTAAAATTGTTCGTCAATTCAGTAAATACAGAGCGGATAAGAGCATCATTCCCGTCAAATAAATGCTGAATTACTGCAGACCACAAGGAATGAGCTTCTAATAATCAATTTAATAATCGGTTTTTATCATTTTGAGATAAAGACAAATAGCAAAAGTTTGGAAGAAAGTATGCAAAAGTTTTCAGTCCAGTTTGTCGAAGAAACAAAAACCAAGATGCTTCAGATTCTTTAATAAAGCAATCATTAAATGTCTTGGGAACAACTGTAAAGTATTTTTAACATGTGACTCAACATAATTTTATTTAATAAGATAAATTAATTTCTATAATCATTCTCAACCAATACTCAAAAATGGCCCATTAAAAAGATAAAATGTAACATGTGAAGTTTTTCACTAAACAAAATATAAAGTGTCGCATTTTGCTTATTTCATAGACACATGTCTTCCTCTTAGCTCCAGCACTTCATGTCACAGTGCCCTCCCCTCCTATTCTGCTTTGAATAGGTAAACCCATCCTTCCGAAACACGCCCATTATCCTATAAATTTTCATTCCTTCCTTCCCCATTTTAAGTTTAAGCAGCGAATTAAAGGCTCTGCTGGGTATACTTCTTCCCCCTTTGCACGCGAGCGGTGTTGGAATTGAGGTTTAAATTAGTTCTGCTCTCTAAGATGTCAAAAACGGGAGAGAAGGGATGAATCCCGCAGAAAGAGAAAGCACACACCCTTCGGGCTGAGCGTCTTAATTGCCCCACTTAAAGTGAAAGGAACATAACGTAAATATGCATTAGCAAAAGATGCAACATGTCATGAGGGAAATGGATTAAACTCGCCTCGTTTGATCCTATGGAACTTGCTAAGATCCAGCTTGTTTGGCACTTTCTTTAGAGATTGGATTACTGTTTTAACTGTTGCTAATTTAATGTAGGATCATGAAATGATGACTGTGGCGTGAACGTAGGCTTTCAGTAGGAGCGTTTAAGAGCAGTAAATCACTGATTTTACGACGAAAATCTGTATTTAAAACTAAAGCGAAGATTTAGACCTACTACTCAAATTGGAATAAAAAAAACAATTTATGATCTTAAGGTAACATAAAATGTACTAGTAACATAAAATGCACCAGTTGCCATGCTAAATTAATTTAACTCCATTTTATTGTGCCTTAATTCTAGGATGCAAGATAATGATTTGATGATTTTTTCCTCCATAAGATGCTTTAATTATCGTTAAAAAATATCTTGCCATTCTGAATCGCTCACTGATTACTGTTATGATATTTTTATTCGATTGAAAAAAATGTGTTCCTTATTTTACAAAGACAATTATTTTTCATTTTCCTATCAACTCTTCAGAGACAGTAGACAAGTCATTTCACTGACTCTCTTATCTACCCGAAGGCACACGCATAAAAAAATACTGAATGACCGGACAGCCGCAACAGCAACACTGGCAGGAACTGTGGTGAGTCCTAAAGGCCATCGGCGGCTACGGTTCAACCTTTCCCTAAGGGAGTATGTCCCGTCATCGATGGAAGGAACCAGACCCCAACCTTTTCGTGTATCCTCCAGGGTGGCGAGATCCAACCACCATGCCGGAAGCCTATCATCTTCATTTCGAGGTGCTCCCTCCCGGGGATATATCTTTAGGTAATACAGACCTTAATAATACGTAATGCATACTATAATAATTGTTGAAGAATGCACGCATTCATGAAAACCTGCGACCCAATGGATGGAAAAAAGACAGAATGAATATAATACGCAGTACCAACCTGAAATGAAATAAGATACCTCTTTAAGTTTTTCCATTCCCTTTTGTCCTAAAATAATGGGACTGTTTTCAATGCACGAAAAAGATTTCATAATAAAGGACCACTTTTATAAAAACAAGACATTGAGTCGTGATTCCTCATGATCATTTTGCATTATGTAATATTTTATGTTATTATATTTCGCATCAGTTATAATGAAATGAATAGACATGACAAATTTAAAATTTTAAAAGGGGAATTCTTTTACCTGCAGAAAAAAAGATCTTTAATTTCATTATTTAATCGTCAAATGTTTGGCTTAAATGACACGCTATAAGCTTGTAAAAGGAAACCCATGCCCTTCTCGTTTCTTTTCATCTTTACAACATATAAGCCTTTTTTTTAGACGGCGACTGATTATAATAAACGTAGACTTCAACAACAAGTGACATTTTATTTCAAATATAAATTCATTGGTGGATTTATATTTCATGTTACTTCTTAATCAGAGTCAGCATTTATTAAATCGGCATGAATCAAGGTGCTCGAAATGAATCGATTCGGTTTTATTTTTTCAATTGGAAACTGTTTCGCGGCAATACGACGCTAGGATAGGATTAAATCTCTTTCAGAAATGTCCAGGAATTGCGTCGAATTTCCTTTGAATATCTTTAAAATTAGTTTTGTTAAGTTCAGGAAATTTTATATCAAGGAAGCTGATCAGTTTTATATTCATTTTTCCGACGTTTGTGATGTCTCAGTCCCTGAAATTTTTTTTAAAAAGATTGATCAATAAATACTTCAATTCATACAAAATATATAAAAAAAGAAAATATTAAGTTAGAATATGAAAGGGAAGGATGGGCGATCTGATATCAGAAGGACTTTTATTTCGCAAGCCAAAAAAAAAAAAATATTGCTATTTTTTCAAGGTATTTTTTAAAGCTATTCACCAGATTCCTTACATTCAGTTCTGGCTACAGAAGTTTTGCTGATATATTAATTTTCAAAAGCACTTTCTAACGGCAATAAAACATCTTATTCTAATGTAAAATGAGCCGGCAAAATAAAAATAACATTTGTGAAGGTATAAAGATTTGAAGGCACTTTTGCCCGTGAGATGAAAATAGGTAATTGATTAAATGTGAATATGCGAAATTGTTCTTGATTTTAAAAAACATCTGTTGTCATGGTTGAAATATTGTAATAATTTATGAACAATTGGATGTGGTTACAGATACAGATGTATGCAAATCAAGAAAGTTGCGCGAGAGGAAGGTGGCGAAATTTTATATGATTCACTGAGTATTTCTGTTTTTACTAACAATAAAGGTGACCGTGTTGGCACTCTGCAGGCTATACTGTTTGGCTTATAGCTATCAAATTTTATATATATATATATATTAGAGGGTGAGAATGTTTTAACCTCGGTGAGACTGTTTTAAAATTTTAATTAGTTTTTTTATGAATTAAAAATTTTGTGGCGTTTTCTCCCAAACTTATTACAGCACCCATTTTTTTATATAATTTTAAAAATCAAGCAATTATACTTTAAATGACATGAATTTAAAAAAAATGTGCAAATTTTTCCTGATTTTTGGCAAATTTTAAAAAAATGTTTTTTTTTTTTGTTTGCTTAATAGATTCTACGGTTACACTAAACAATATGACTAACAATAGGCCCTACAGTTACATTAAAATTCAAACTGTTTTTATTGTCAAATATTTAATCGCAGTACTTTTGTTTTCCATTATTGAAAGTTAAAGAAGGATTCTATTTACCATCTGCGTAATTTACCAATACAAATACAAAAAAAAAAAAAAAAATGAATTTGCAGTAACTCGATATTTAGACCACACAAACCGGATAATTGCTTTCTAGATAGAGCATTGTTTATAAAAGTTCATGTATATAATAAACAGAATACATGCAAGACTTTTAAAATAACATGGCTTTAATGTCTGAATTCGACATGGAATCATAGGAATAAAATTATGTTGAGTTGATTTAACTTAAATATAATCAATACCCTTGGCAAAGCAATTGGCCACCAAAGTGCCTATTTGTTAATAACTGTCAATACATGATTCTCATCATACTTCGGCGACCAATAACAACAGTTTTATGACATCATTGCATTCATATGATAGCTCATTATATATATGTGTGTGTGTGTGTGTATGTGTGTGTGTAATGATATTTTAAACTCTGATTTCAATTTAATTAATTTCCAAGATTTTATCTAAATTTAGCCCATAGTAAGTTCATTTTCTTCTTATTTTTTGATCGAATTCCACTTTCTCTACTTAATTAATTCAAGAGAAGCTATGTAAAATTGCTGAATCGGCTAAAAGCCTAACTTTCCGACACTCCGCGTGAAGAGACAAAATACCGCCGATGAGGTAAATTCTTTTTAAAATCTCCCTGAGTTTCCTCTACCTTGTCCGCGCTTGTAACGAAAATACCTATCGAAATCTCATGATATATTAACACTATGAAGAAATATTTTCCCTATCAATTTCACTGGTTATATAAGACTAGGGATAAAATGTTCAGGATTTTTTTTTCCTCATTCCTTTTATGTGTCGTTCTATGTGCTCATTGCTTGTACATATGCCTTCTTCTCCAAAATGAAATAAAACGACGTCACGAAATCAAAAGTATCTTCACTGTCTTCAAACTGCATTCTGCTTCACATAAGATAATGCTTACATATATATATATATATATATATATATATATATATATATATATATATATAATGATATTTTAAACTCTTAATTTAACCAAATTAATTTCCAAAACTTTATCTTAATTTAGCCCATAGTAATTTCATTCTCTTATCTCTTGATCACATTTCAATGGCGCAGTAAAAATTACTGCGCCATTAGTTTTACGTATCAAGAGAAAGTGATCCCTTCGGTACCCTTGCCAAGGTGTCAAAGGTCACCACGTATATTGAATTGGTACGTGGTCGGAAATCCCATGTTAAGACTAGTGATCATTTGTTTCGGTCTTCGCCTTTTCTTCTTTACTTCTGCGTTTGCGCCGCGCAGCGCCTTCTTGTAAATAATCATGCCTGCCTCCAGAGTGAGAATAAAACGAAATTAAAAATCCAAAGCGTCAAAACACACACACACAAACATACAAACACAAAGGTTTAAACAATGTATTCGAACACTTTATATTACTATATTTTTTTATATATATTTATTTACTATACCCGATATATAGTAAATAAAAACAAATTTTAAAAAAGCTTCGCGTATTTCAATATTGCAGTTTCTACAGAAAGCAAATTCTGGAAACGAATATTCAGCTATCCGTCTCTGTAGCCCTCATCCCATTGCTGCAGGGCATGTGGGAATTTCTCACCCTTTGAAGTCTGCAATGGAAGCAAAATTTTCATTTCTGTAGTAAAATAAGAATAGTTATATTCATCTTGATTCACGTCGAGGCTCTGTATATTGGAATACAAATATTGAAACTGCTTTCCAAGAATCTTGGAACACAGGTTCTGAATGACAATATTTTTAAACATTGAAAAACAAAACCTTTGGAAAAGAGAACTCCTCATAGCCACCCGTAATTTTGTTATATAAATCAAGAAACAGATTTTCCTTCGAATCTTATAGTAACAAACATTCTCGGAAGACTGGACGGACAAGCAATAAAGGCTCGCTGAAGAATCATATTTTATTATGTTATTTTTAGTGTTTGTTTCACGATTCCTTTTGGAGAGATTTATCTCTTAAATTCAGTTCAGTTTCAGGTTTTTGTCCCAAACGGAAGGAGAATCATAAAAAGAAACACAATCTTGCCGTAATATCCGAGAAAATCTGAATAATTGAAATTAAAACTAGCTCTATAGGAAAGGCTTTACACCACCTATTACGACATGGTTCACGCGACCACCCCTCACAGAGATGCGATACGGGGTGTGAATAGCACACCCCACACTATTATCGTACCTATCAGGGAAGCGAGAACTAGCCCTCACAATAGAAACTTCTCATTCTCCATGTGAGAACTTGTGAAAAAATTCAAAATAATTAAATAAAGAAAGAAAATTATGAATGGTAAGTTCAAACTTTAAAAAAAAAAAAACCCATAGAAAACAAGATGAAAAAAAAAACCCGTAGAAAAAAAAAGAACCTGAGCCTTTAGAAAAATCATCATTCATTTAGCAGGACACTAGAGTGTAGTTTCCCTTTACAGAGTGCATAAGTCATAAACACGTAGAGAACACAAGTCACAAAGCGCGCATTAAAAGGCAATGGCAGAGAATGTTCAAAATTATATATAATAAAATACAAACACCTAACAAGAGTCAAAACAACATGCACAAGCGCAATACTAAAACAGAAGCACGAGCACATATAAACATCTCATTATATATAGTTAAAAATAATGTGTAGTCAAACATTGAAAAATAATATAATTAAGTCAATAAAAAAGTAAGTAATGCAGATAAGAGATGAGAACAAATGTTTTTCAAAACACTAGGATTAGTATGATGAATGTCAAGTGTTACAGAAATCTTGTAAAAAAGTGAACCTGTTAATCTAATTAAATTTAGAATAAGCATTTGAAAAAGTACATCTTAAAGATTTTACAAGCGCAGCGAAGTCTATATCAGTGTAATCTATTAAGCCACTGATAACCTTATAAAAGGAAAGGACGCTGTAAACATTTTGCAAACAACACAAACTAGGTAAATTAAGTATATTACATAGACTAGAAGAAGATATATCTGGCGAGTAAAATCCATTTTTCTTGTAAAGCAAATACCGCAAGAAATCGGTACAATCTCCGAAATGTGTTAGCCTTGCGATCCTTAAGCGAACACTTTTAACATTTGTTCCTTCCATTTTAAATTTTTTTAAAATTGTTTAAACAGGTTAAATACAAAAAATATTTAAAAAATACAGAACGTGAGCTCAAAACTGGCACAAATAGATTCATGTGGTCTTAGAGAAGTCATAACTGTATGATTTAACATAAAAAGGTGCCTTGTCTAACGTTGATTTTACTTACTGCAAGTACAAAACATTTTAAAATCAATCAGCGTAAAGTTGTCTAAAAGGGGAATGTCTTCTTAAAATGAACACATTTGGATCTGAAAATTCCGATATGTATAAAGTGTTTGAGAAACGATCCCTTCTCCATTAATCCATTTTAATTTTTTCAATAATAAGTGTGGATAAAATAAAAAAGAAACAGTTTTTTTTTGCATATAATCTGGCGTTCTGGTGTATTTTTTGTGAAAGTGTGACGAAATGGTGTGTTGAGTCAGAGCGGTAAAGGCCCTGGAATGAACTTGATCCTAAATAATCTCACGGAGCAGCGTCATAAGCACAAGCGCTAAACCAACAACATTGTCCAGCAGAGGCTGACAAACGACGAGTGGTATTTCATTTACGTCTATGATTATTATTAAGGGAGAGCAACGTGATATTGTTACAGATATTTCCGTCAGGGTTCTTTGAAGATTTGTTAGTCGTTGAAAAGAAACAGTCCTCTTGTAACAAACGACGACGACTTTTATTAATACGAAGTGCACGAATACAAAGACGACAAATATATAGCCGAGATGAACACACAGCGGGGCACTACAACAAACAGTAGCCCACAAATAGTAATCGGTAGTAATAACAACCATAGCACACAAAGTGGTCAGACTGAATTCAGCACAAGGAGAGAAACTGCGAAGTTTACGATATCTCCAAACGTCTGCGATTCTCCACTCTCTCCTCACTTTCAACTGCCGACTCACTACTACATGACTCGTTTCTGCTTCCACTATAAACACCAGGACTCGGCATGCAGCTGAATTCAGTAATCGCTTGAGCTCTTCGATGAACTGAGGAGGCGGACAGAGAAGGTTCTAGACCAACCAGGCGTATCTCGGTTCCTATTGGCTCAATTGCTAAAATTCTGGAAGTTTCCATTAATATCTATTTTGCCGCAAAAGTTGTCAAATTCGTCGCCAAGTCGCTAAATGATTGCCAAGTTTGTTGCCAAGCTCTAAGATTACTGATGTGTCACCCGATCAACACTCAACAGAGCTGATCATAAAACGGTTTTTCCAGTGATTAATCTAATCGCGCTGGAAAGCAACATTACAGGTTTGTAACAATATTCATGTTTTAGAAGGAGAAGGTGCTGAATTTCGACAGCTGCATGCGCGAAAGAAGAATCTATTGAGAACGCTCACTGTCATTGAATCGTATGCAAGTATGACATAATCATTTTCTCGTCCTCTGGTATGGTTTTGCTTTGTGACTATGCAACGGCTACTTTCACGCTGAAAAAGTTTATGGACGAATTTGATTGAAATTGTTTAATCCACCATACAATTCGACTGGTTTCAATCTTAACTAAACAATTGTTATGAACAAGAAATCTATCATTTAATATATAAACGGAACCGCGCTTGTGCAATTTTCATCATTATTTTAAAAATAAATTACGCTATTTAATTCTGTGGCTACTGTAACGTTTTCATATATTCCGACTTTACAATTCACGAAAAGCTACTATTGGGTTGTTCGGAAAGTAATTTTTTTTTTTGTTTTTTTTTTTTGTGGAAATGAAAGGCAGTTTTCGTATAATAAACAAATACTTTATTAAATTATATATTGGCCGTTCTGGTCCAACACATTTTGCCATCTTTCTGGTAGTAGCATCATTCCACGCTCATAAAATTTTTGGTCTTTACTGCCAAAAAACAGATCGAGGTGGTTTTTGACCTCCTCATTTGAGGTGAAGGTTTAACCGTCTAAAAAATTTAGCGAACCAGTTCTGGCACTGGCGTACTGTAAACACACCTTCTCCATACACATCGGTCCATTTCTTTCTGGCTTGAACAGCATTTTTACCCTTTTTGTAGTAAAACAGTAAGATATGTCGAAAATGCTGCTTATCGCCATCCATATTTAAAAAGGCACCAACCAAAAACTACTGCGTAGAATGAATTGGAATTTTTCACACACAAGCCTTGCTATATGAGCTCTCAAAGCATATAAAAATGATACGGCTTAAATGTGAAGTTGGGTGCAAAAAAATACAATTAAATCCTCTGTCGGGAAAAAACGAAATTACTTTCCGAACAACCCAATAGTTCTCCTGTAATTTATGATACAATTATTTTCTAACATTAGATGAAATTAGGACACATAATTAACAATTCGCCAGAACTTGCAAGAAGAGGAGGGACACGCCAATTTAAATCTGAAACAAGAAATGAAGATATATTGTTACCTGTTAAAGAATACAAGTATAAATACCAAATCATATTTCAAAGTAAAAATGGAAGGAATCATTACGAATTTTTTAAAACTCCGTTTCTTATTTCTTAAAGTTATAAATCTGGAAAAGTATCGCTAAGAAGTTAAAAATGAATATAAAATTCCGAATTAGAGTCAGAAACAAAAAATATTTTTTTCGATTAAAATGTTCTATGAACACCTCGGAAAGACTTCTAAAATAAAAGAAGATTTGAAACCCGCGAGCTAAAATACCGTAAATTTAACAAAGCAGTCATTTAAGGAAGAATAAGTCATGGGAAAGGACGGCAAAATATTTCACCTTGACATAGCAGATGGTAGAATAGACGAGGGAAAAGATCCAAGAACGTATTTCGGTTATCTCTTACAGTAAATTGAAAATAATTTTGAAAAGTAATAAAAATGGACAAATTTCTTACGTGACATGATCTGATTGATTACAATGGATAAAAACATTCCACAATATTAATTGCACAAAGCTTCGTCCTTTCTCGGAAAGCTCAATGATGCTGTCAGTTTGGTTGAGAGCTTAGTTTTTAATTAAAATAAAGAATCAAATATAAAGCAGAGCAAAATTTATATTTTTACAAAAATATTGAAATGGAGAAATGCAGAAATGCCTCTTACATTAAAGTTCGGGCACATCTCTAATTCATTTAGAAGGATTTTAATCTTGATATTCACAGCAAATGATCAACGAGCGCTTAGTGGAAATTAATTCTATTTCGCTTCAGGTTTTCGGCCCCCTTGTGCACCCGTCAAAATTAAAATATCATCAACATAAGATTCTTTTAATGGCATCTTAAGCTGTGGAAATAAAAAATGTTTCGGGACGCTTCATTTGGCAAGGACATTAGATGATTCAACATGCAGGCGATGTTGTTGAATAACGATAAGAGGTGTGACTGAGTATAATGTCATGCAAAAAGCAATTGCTTTCTTTCTCATTTTGTTTAGGAACACGATTTTGCTAAATTTAAATAATATTTAACAGTAATTGTTCGTACAGTCAAAACAAATTCTTTGTGGATTATTATCAAAGAATACAATAAATATTTTTTGATTCTAAGTAAGATTTTTTTTTTTGAACGTCTTGTTACATTGAGTTTTTATGCTTCCACTAGATGTACCCAGCCACGCGTAGCTGGCCTCAGTCTGGTGAAATGGAAAAGAAAGAAAAGAGAAAGAGCTTGTTTCAAATACGATTAATTTTACAATGCTTGTGGACATACAATATTTTTTGTTGTTCCATTATCTCTGCACATATAGTGATTGTCTGGTTTACTGCTATAATGTTTAGATATGAACCCCTCCATTCTAAAGATTAGCCCAGAGTTTTGTTGATCGTGACTGCAAATGGCATTCGAATTGAGAATGGCAACATCTTAACTGAAATGGCATATTTGTTAGAATCACAGGAATGGCATCTTCATCACTGAAAAATCCTTTCAAGATTGCTAATGATCTGTCGTATCTGCGCAAATCTTGAAATGATCTATGAAAAGCCTCCATTGGATTTCTATGCGCTGTTATACATTATTCCAAACATTAACATTTGAATTTCTGCGATACTTTTCCCATGCCGGATGCTTTGGAAAGTCATATCATTGACTCTCCGACCCGCCCGAAGACACACGGATAAATAATACCGAATGACCGGATTGCTGTAACATGAAAACTGGCGCGAACTGTGGTTGAGTCCTGAGGTCCATCACCGGCCACGGTACAGGCCTTCCCTGAGGAAATACATCCCGTCATCGATGGGAGGAGACAGACCCCCACCTTTTCGTTTACCCTTCGTGGTGGCGATATCCAACCACCATAACGGAAGCTTCTCATCCTCATTCCGAGGTACTTACCAGGGGGTTAGGAGGCTTTGGAAATGTTGCACGTGGGAGTTCCAATGACCGGGCACATTTATTAACAGCATATAAAGAAAGAAGCATTCTTGAATAGGATTCTCGGTACACAATCTACCTATCGCAGCTTCTCCGAATATGTTCGATTGTCTCGCAGTTCGCTTTCTGAGGTTGATGTCGTAATTAGGGTTGCGTGTATTTGTTGTGACACCGCAACATTTTAGAAAAATAATTTTATTTACGATTCAACTAAAGAAATTAAGCATTTAATTTTTACTACGAACTTCAACATGGCAGTGCGCGAGACAGTTCCGAAGAGAAGGGGAGATAATAGCTTTTTTAGAAGCACACCCGGGTGATGTTCGCCGCAGCAATTATATCACGTGCAGCCTAGATGGAGCTTGTAGTTTACAGATATTTGATATGATTTATGATAGATACATATGATTTATTATAGATATATATGATTTATGATAGGTATTCACTACGTTGCTAATTTACCGCCATCTTCCGTTGATCTACTTCTCTATAAAGGATTTATATGGTTTCCTGTAACTTAAACGAGAAACTAAACTAAAGCCCGAGAGATGTTTGGACCATTTCTCATCTATCCTGTATGGAGAAATTGGATATATTGTACTGCAAAGTTAATGCATCATATCCATGCAAGTTCTTAATGTTGTCTAACAGGAAAATGCATGGAATGCAAACGTTTTATTATTATGAATTTCCATTTTTATGTATAGTCACCTCGTTTTCAGTTCAAGCTCATTCTTTTAAGAACACATTATGAAAAAGAAAATAGTTCATACTCGCTCTTGCACATACTTTTAACTTTTATATTTTATGCAAGATTTATTAAATCCATTTATGTGTATCTGTTTTACATTAGCGTATGAACTGCTACGATTATTTAAGAAAGAGAGTTTTCACTAGAACTTTCAAGTAGCTATACAATAATTGCGACTTTCCGTTGTAAAATACAATTAAAAAAACTGCAATCAAAAATAAAAATATAAGATCCATGTCAAAAAAAAAATTCCAACTGATCAATTATTTCATATAAAAATACTGGGTAAATATTTGCAAGTCCAGAATTTTATAGATTATTCAATTACAATTCAATGTATAGATCCTAAATTTAAATAAAAATTATTCAAAAGTTCTGCGGTAAACAGTTCTGCTCGTTTTCTTTTTTCTATCATTTTATGGAGTATTTGCAGAATTTGCTTATCTGATATTGCAGTTCCACAGAAAACCTCAATTTTACGGAATTTTATCGAAAGGGATAAAGTAATACAAGGTGAAAGATATAAGGGAAAATTTAAGAAATTTTATAGAAATTTAGGAACGCGAGCACAAAAATACAATCTATTGTTATTATTTTGCAAACGTTTCTGGTGAAGAAGCTGCTAATTTCACTATTTACCTTATTTCCATTGCTTGTGTTTGTAACTGAATAACTTCATTCTTTTGAAATAGTCTGATTCTATGTGATAAAGAGTTAAAGTAAGGAAAATAAATATTTTGAAAAATGGAAGAAAAAATAAATGAAAATATAAAAAAGACCAATTGATAATTATCTTTAATTAACGATCCAGAAAATTCAGAAAAATCTTGCATTATTAAAATACATACAGTATTGGGAAAAGAACTTTAATTTTTTCCAAAGGAGGGAATTGCTTTAATTTTATTAAAATAATTAATATTAATAACCTATCGGAACATTTTTGAGAAACTTTTCATTGAATGTTTTTATAGAATCAAACTAACTATTGAAGTAAATTAATTCATTGCCGTGCGACTACAAATTCTATTTTTGTAGAAATTCTGCAAATACACCAATGACAGAAGATAACTGGAATTCTGAAATCGAAAGCGCATTTCTAATGACGAGCTTTCAAAATGAATCACAAAGGAGGAATAATTCAATTTCTATTGGATTTATGACAAAGTTTATAATTGGAGAGATGCAAGTTTGAAGGGCATATCACCGCTTTGGTGGATAAGGTAACAAATTTGCAAAAATTAAGAAGTATATGAAGTGAAAGAAAAATCTCACATTTCAATGTTTTACACAATTATTTTTCTTTTAAAAATTAAATTATAATCCAAGAATGTGGAGAATAAATATTTCTTTTTTCATAAAAAATTAAAAACATATTAAAACTGTTTTAAATTGTTTAATTTAAATTAATTTAGAAAGAAAAAAAAGCAAAGCATACAAGTGAATGCTATACCTGCACCTTATCCATTATACATTTAGAGCGCTCACCAACGGCGATGTCAGACGATATTTGGGTTCAAACCCTGTAATTGTCAAGATCAATCGTCTGCAAGGCCCGCAGAGTAAAATGTTCAAATAATAGCAGTGAAAAATGCATGTGACTGGCGCTTGTAAAATGTTGCAGGTCGGGAAGACTTCTCAAAAACACAGACTTTTATTTCTTGCGACAAACAAACATTTAATACATTATAAAATGTCACATATTACACCAACAAAGACTACGAACACAAGTGTAAAAAAAAAGATTCTGAATCTACGTCTAAGTATGCGCGCACGAGTGCTTCCGCTCTTATATAGAGTGAAAAAACATTTGCATAAAACCGTCAAATAACATCTTGCATAAATAATTGGGAGCATCATTTTACTTCATGTGATAAATCGTTGTGAACGTGGTAATTCAAATCACAGTCTTCGCAATCCGATTACTCACATCGAATCATCAACAGTTTGTGTACACGCATTTGGATGGAAAGAAAAACCCAATATGAAACGGACACCCTATTTTTGCTAACAATTAATACATAAGCTATGCTGAAAGTTTGAGGGCCATTTTCTCGAATTGGTTATGGCACTTTAAATTTTAATAAATGAAATTCATCCTAAATCTCATCCCGAACTCAATTTTCCACTTCACGTCCCCCCCCCTGTCGAGATAGACTCATTATGGCAGTTCACAAATCACCTTGACAATTATATTTTATTTCAAGAAGTATTTCTTTAATGTAGCTTAGCTAATCAAAATATTGTTTTAAAGTTTCATCGGGTTCATATTCAAATCAAATTTTTACGTTCAATGGTGATTTACCTTAGCATTAGAAACTTGGAAGAGATGAAAATTTCTTTTCGTATGTAGTTAAACATATTTCTTTAATCGACGCTTTTTTCATTCTTAATTCAACTATATTTACAATACTAATCTATATTTTTTCATATTAATCTCAGCCTACAATTTATTTCTTCGCACAAAGTAAACAGATATAATTGAATTTTGCTACTTAAAATAGTCTATGTTTTCAAGAAATATTGAAAATATATATATACATTGTTACTCTTTTAAGCTTTAAATTCAAACTTTCAGTTTATGCTGATTATTTCATTTAATATTGCATCGATAAAAAGAAACTTTCTGATATTTCGCATACTTGTAAATACTTGGGCATGTGTATAAATTTTTAAAACGTGATTGCTTTTTAAATTTCTCTAATGAAATAATTTCTTTCAAATTCATAAAAATACAATAAAAAATAATTGTTTCAATATTTGTATTCCGAAAATGTTATTTACATGTAGTCCTAATGTACCTGAACGCAGATGAAAATAAAGAATGAAATAAACTAAATGTTTGAGTAATTTTATTGGATTTAACTATCGTACGCTACTTCTTCAATACTGGATAAAAAATATTAATATATTTCTTGGATAAAGCATATAAAACTTAAAAAAATTTCTAAATTATATAAATTAAAAACGTTAAAAATGTATTTATTCTATAGTTCTTAAGCAATATATTTTAGTTGATATTCTATTGAATATTCATTCATAAGCCCGGCGTTCCGGTTGAGGGGTAGCGCGTCTTTCTCTTGATCTGGGCGTACCGGGTTCGAGTCCTAGTTCGGGCATGGTTGTTCTTTACCCTCTGTTTTATCTGTAAGGAATGGGAAAGAGATACACCTTGTATAAAGGGGTTGTGAAAGCGAGTGTATGAGTGTCGTCTTCATATGAGCTAAAATCAGACTTCTGCCCTCGGGTGATCAGCTGTCTTTACCCTCAGAATCTACTGCATCCCTCTCTCCCCGATCTCTTGGATTTGGTTTGATTTGGAGTTCAATCTAAGGGGAATAAGCAGCAATGGCAACATATACTTCCATAAATGTTGAAATCCGAAGGGATAAATTAAAATGATTTTGAGAATCTGTGAAAAATACAACCCGAATTTTAATCAAATGTTTTTAAGGAAGTCTAATGCAAAATAATTTAGATAATTGCATTAGCTGTACATGGACAACAAAAAACTTTCCAATATGGAGAAGTATAGGATTCTTAGTTATTATGCCAGGAAATCACAACTCTCAATACATTCGCTACTACTTAAACGTTATACAATGTGTTTATTTCTACAACAAATTATTTAAAATCCATAATATTCATCAGTCGATATATGTAAGAATAAGACGCAGTTGTATCAGCATGTTGTGTGTAGCTTCAGAGACAATTAGTGAAATAGCATGGCAGGTGCAATTATAAAAATGCAATTAATGCTTTATGTTATATTGTGACTGTTTTTGTGAAAATTATTTAGTGCGAATTTTTGAGATTATTACATATAGCGAATTTTCTTTATATTATTATGTATTGTGAACGCTTGTGATTTTTGTTTGTGTTATGAATTTTTAAGATTAGTAAATACTGTGAATAATTTGACTGCACATGTTCATGAGTAACAATTAAATTGTTAACTATAAAAATCTTTTTTTCACACTATATACTTTTACTTACTTGCCATTAGACATAAAATAAATTTCATATTCAATTCAGAATATAAGAATTAAATTATATTTTCTAGATTTTAAGATTGAATACTATTTTTATAATCATGGCTTTTCTCTTTATCATACAAAACAGGACGAATATACGGGGTGGTTATAATTAAAGTTACCCTGTTTAGACCTACGTAGTGTCCGTTCTAGCATAACGGCCTTTATCGTACATGAAATCTATCGGCCGAAATTTGAACTAATTTTTTTTATTGCAGGTTTATTTTCCCCATGGTTCATACAACCTAAATATCAAGTTTCTTCGACATCCTTCCACTAGAACGGATACTACGTAGGTCTAAACAGGGTAACTTTAATTATAACCACCACGTATATATATTTCCAAACCTTTTTCCGGATATTTATTTCTGTTAATAAAATCAAGTCTCTATAAGTGAAACTTACGTCGTATATAAATTTATAGTATAACAATGCATGAATAAATTGCCCTTTGTTAGAATCGAAGAAAAAAAAGAGATTAAATTCATATATTATATTTAACAAAATCGTATATATATATATATATATATATATATATATATATATATATATATATATATAACATTATTTGTTGTGAAGCAGAAATGCAGTTTGAAGACAGTGAAGAGACTTGCTATTTCGCGACGTCGTTTTATTTCATTTTTTAAGAAGCAGGCATATGTACAAGCGATGAGCACACAGGACGACACAGAGAGGAATGAGGAAAAAGCTCTTGGACATTTTATCCCTGGTCTTATATAACCTATGATTTTGATAGGGAAAACATTTCTTCATAGCGCTAATATATTAATAAGACTGATAGGGATTTCTGACGCATGTCAATCACATGTAAGGGAAACACAGGGATCTTTTAAAAAGAATGTGCTTACTGGACAGATTTTTACCCCTTCACGCCGAGCGTGGGAAAGTT
>JAPMOR010117414.1:762839-787295 GCA_026543865.1 Argiope aurantia
TGCATAACTAGAAAGAAGACGTGTTTTGACGATGCCACTGTAGACGATAGCCGTAACGTTCTATAACGTGAAAGAAGACGAGGTGTCTTAATTAACTTTGTTTACTTCAGTATTTGTATTGTTCCTGTTCCGTCCATCATCCATTAATCTTGTAACTAAATTCAGAATATAGTCATTTTATCATCAGTTGGCCGTCTCATCCTTTATGTGTTAAAACCCCCACAAACAACCTGCATTATTCAGAAGTGGGATAAAGATGCCCAAAAAGTCAAAATAGTGGACAGTGACTGTGACTATTGTTATACAAGATCAGACGGATCTTAGATGGACGACGACGATATTATTTTAAGAAAGAAAAAAGGGGTATATACTGATTTCTTTATTTTGTTAAAAATGATTTTGAATGATATTAAAGTAGTAAACATTGCATTGAAGAATTGCCGCGCAGAAAAAATAAAAGTACTCCATAAATTGTTGTTTGGAATTGACGGCGATCGAGGAAATCGAAAGCGATTGAGAGATTTCAGCGGATTCGTATTAGAGATAGACAGCGATGAGTTTAAGAAGAAGCTGGAAAACATTAACGATGCATTTTCTTTGAATGAACTTATTACTGTTTGTAATTTGCTCAATATTTCATTTGATGGTTCAAAAGAAGAGATTTCAAAAAGAATTCTTTCTCTGCTCTGTGACCTTGATGCTTTTGCAAAAGAATGTTCTAACGCTTCGTCTGATGAGTCAGACACCGAACAAAATTTGACGGATGCGAATTCATTGAATAAAAATAATAATATTCAGCTCGAAACAGGAAATGAAAAAATAAACGATTCTTCCATGCAATGTGCTGATCACAGATGTGCTGATATAAGAAAAAATTATACATCTGTTCCAAGTAATAAAAATAAGAGTTATGATGTTGAAAGTATTAGTAATTTTAGAAGTGGTAGTAACGTTGATAGAAATCCTGTTATTTTTAATTCTGGTATAAATTATGCTGACATTGAAAGTACTATAAACAAATTTAAAGCAGAACCACATGAAATGTAACTGTGTGGGTAGATAATTTTGAAAATATTTCTGAATTGTTTGGTTTGTCGGAGTTACAAAAATTTGTTTTTGCTAAGCGTTCTCTTGGAGGAACGGCGGAATTGTTTGTTCGCACAGAACCAGATTTAAATTCGTGGTTAAAACTGAAACAAGCCTTGCTTGATGAATTTTCTTTTGAGATAAATTCAGCTAATTTGCATGAGATGTTAAGTAAAAGAAAAATGAAGGATTCTGAATCTGCTTTAGAATACTTTTTGAAAATGAAAGAAATTAGCAGTTCGGGTAAAATTGAAGATTATGCTTTAATGCATTATGAAAATTAAAGGTATTAATGATAGGCATGAAAACAAAACTGTTTTATATGGTTGTAAAAGTTTATCTGAATTTAAAGAAAAACTTAAGGTTTATGAAATAATAAAGAGTGATTCTGTTAAAAGTAAAAATACCATTATTTTTGATAAAACAAAACCAAAATATGATTCTAATTATAGATTTAATTCTTCGGATAGAATAAAACCAAAGCATGAGTATAATGAGCGATTTCATGGTAGAAATGAATCAAAGTTAAATTTAGTAGTGGTGCTGAAAGAATGAAGTATAATGATTTTGAAAATCATAAGATTAAAGTCTGTTATAACTGTGGGGATTCAACTCATTTATCAAGATTTTGTGTTCACAAGGACAAGGGATTAAAATGTTTTGGATGCGGAGAATTTGGTCATAAAGATGCTGAGTGCCCAAAAACAAATCCGAAACCAGAAGTTGCAAATTTAAATGTTAACTTCAAACAAAAACTTAACAATAAGGTAACGATTAATAATGTGAATGTTAACCCACTTATCGATACAGGAAGCCAAGCGACATTGCTTCGTAAATCAGTGTTTGATAAACTAAACATAGAAACATTGTCTCCATTGAACTCTACTTTAAGTGGATTTGGTAAATGCAAAGTAAATCCATTAGGTTATTTTAAAGGTAACATTAATAAATGAAGACGGAATTACGATTAAAAATAAATTTCAGCGTATAGAAGAAAGCGATACATTATCCGCCCTATCAATTGATGTAAACTGTAACGAATTTGAATTGAACATTGAACCTGACGTTCCTAACATTGTTAAAGATGAAGTAGTACAATTAGTTTCAAATTATAAACCGCATAAAACTAAAACGACAAGTGTTGAACTAAATATTTTTTTTAAAAGTAATGAAACTATATTTCATCAATCCCGTAGATTACCGTTTTCAGAAAAAGAAATTGTCCGTGCTCAGGTAGATGACTGGTTAGAAAACGGAATTGTTGAACCTAGTTCCTCAGAGTACAATAGCCCAGTTGTAATTGTTAGAAAGAAAGATGGAACTCCCCGTGTTTGCATTGACTATAGAAGATTAAACAAAGTAATTGTGAAGGACAGATTTCCCCTTCCATTAATCGAAGATATTTTAGACAGATTACAAGGATCACGTGTGTTTAGTACTATCGATCTCAAAAATGCTTTCTTTCATGTTGATGTTAATAAAGATAGTAGAAAATTTACATCATTCGTCACAAGTGAAGGTCAATATCAATTTCTTAAGGTTCCGTTTGGACTTTGCAATTCCCCAGCTGTGTTTCAGAGATATATTAACACTATTTTTCGACCTTTGATCAATGATGGTGTTATGCTGCCCTATATGGATGACATCATAATTTTGTCTTCCTCATACGAAGAAGGAATCGAACGTGTCAAGCGAGTTCTAAGTATTGCCAGTGAATATGGATTAGAGATTAACTTTAAGAAATCCCATTTTTTGAAGAAGCGACTTGAATTTTTAGGCCATGTCGTTGAAGAAGGTAAAATTTTCCCTTCTACCCTAAAAACAAAAGCTGTACTTAATTTTCCAGAGCCAACCAATTTAAAGCAAGTTCAAAGTTTTCTAGGACTTACAGGCTACTTTCGAAAATTCATTCCAAATTATTCTATTGTTGCTAGACCATTAAGTGATCTGTTGAAAAAAGACTGTAAATTTAAATTCGGCGAAAAGGAAATGAGCTCTTTTAATCAACTTAAATCATTGTTAGCTGAGAAACCTGTATTAAGAATATACAACCCAAATTATGAAACAGAACTGCATACTGATGCCAGTTTAGAAGGTTATGGTGCTATCCTAATGCAAAAATCTCCTAACGATCAATATTTTCACCCTACCTATTACATGAGTAAGAAAACTACAGATGCTGAGAAAAAATACTGCAGTTATGAACTGGAAGCACTTGCCGTCATAACAGCCATTAAAAAATTTCGAGTATATTTATTAGGAATTCGATTTAAAATCATTACTGACTGTTCCGCATTAGAGAAAACAATGCAGAAGAAAGATTTGTCAACTCGCGTAGCTCGTTGGGCCTTGCTCCTACAGGAATTTGATTACACTATTGAACATCGTTCAGGTACCCGTATGGCTCACGTTGATGCTTTAAGTAGATCTCCCGTAAACGTATGTTGTATCTCATTCGATAACATCTTACCAAGGTTGAAGACTGCGCAAGACAATGACGATGCAATCAAAGCAATTATAGAATTACTGAGAGTCGCTAACTATGAAGATTACTGTGATAGAAATGGAATACTATACAAATTTGTTGAGGGTAAAGAACTGGTAGTTGTGCCCAATATCATGCAGACGGAAATTATAAGGAATGCGCATGAGAGGGGCCATACTGGAATTAAATATACTGAGAAGTATATTCAAGATTATTTTTTCATTCCCAAACTGAGGCAGAAAGCTGAGAGTATTATATCCAATTGTGTGCATTGCATTCTGGTGAATCACAAAAGAGGAAAGAAGGAAGGATTGCTACATCCATTGCATAAAGAAGATACGCCATTACACACATATCACATTGATCATCTAGGACCGTTGCAAAGTACTCATAAAAATTATAAGCATGTTTTGCAATCATTGACGCCTTTACTAAATTTGTGTGGATATATCCTACGAAAAGTACAACATCTGCAGAAGTGATATCAAAGTTAGAAATTCAGAAGTCTGCGTTTGGAAGTCCAGCTCAAATAATCTCAGATAGAGGAACAGCTTTTAGCTCTGACGAATTTGCCGAATATTGTGCGAAAGAAAAGATAAAACATCATTTAATTACTACTGGTTTGCCGAGAGCAAATGGGCAAGTCGAATGCATAAATCAGACGATCATATCTGTTCTCTCTAAGTTATCACTAGAAGATCCTGCAAAGTGGCATAAGTTCACCAACGAACTGCAGCAAACAATAAATTCCACCTATCAACGAAGCATAGATACTATACCTTTTGAATTACTTTTTGGCACTAAGATGAATATTGGAAGACTTGACAAGCTTAAAGAAATGGTCAAGGCTGAATTTCAAGCCCATTTTGAAGTTCAAAGAGAAGAATTGAGAAAACATGCAAAGCAACAGATCTTCAAAATCCAGGACGAAAATCGGAAGACATATAACTTAAGAAGAGAGCCGAAACAATCTTATAGAACAGGAGATCTTGTCGCCATAAAGCGAACCCAGTTTGGACCAGGCTTGAAGTTGAAACCAAAATATCTGGGACCCTACCGGATCAGTTTGGACCAAGGCCAAAGGCGGAAACACGTATGACGTCACCAAAGAAGGGAGTCATGAAGGACCTAATAGTACTACAACGTGTACAGAATTTCTGAAACCCTGGTGTTGCTGATCATTGCTGCCCACGAAGTCCAGCAGAATGATGATACCAAATTCCAAAACATTTGTTTTTGTCAATTTTCGATTTTTTCTGTTTCTTTGTTTTTTTATTGTTTCAGTGTCGTCTGGAGGACCAGCCGAGACCAGGACGGCCGAGAATGTGGTGCCGTCATGACAGCGCGCCAAAACCAGCGCCTCTAGCGGCAAAAGTACTGTAGCTGCCAGTTCAGAGTAGGCCGCGGTGAAAGACGTTGGCAACGGAAGACGTTCGTTGCATAACTAGAAAGAAGACGTGTTTTGACGATGCCACTGTAGACGACAGCCGTAACGTTCTATAACTTGAAAGAAGACGAGGTGTCTTAATTAACTTTGTTTACTTCAGGGTTTGTATTGTTTCTGTTCCGTCCCTCATCCATTAATCTTGTAACTAAATTCAGAATATAGTCATTTTATCATCAGTTGGCCGTCTCATCCTTTATGTGTTAAAACGCCCACAAACAACCTACATATATAGTATAATTTATCGTATAATATAGATTATAGTATGGTTTATTTAATTATAATGCAAACTATTACTTTTCATTTAGTCAGCGTCCTGGCCTAGGGGTAGCGCGTCTTTCCTGTAATCTGGGCGTCCCGAGTCGAGTTAGATTGCCCTGTACTCTATCTGTGTTCTTTGCCCTTCTGTTCTGTCTGTGAGGTGTGTGAAAGAGCCCCCTTGTTAAAATTGGTTGTGCAAGCGAATGTGTGTGTCATCCTCATATGAGCAAGAATTCAGACTTCTGCCCTCGGGGGCTCAGGGGCTTTGCCCTCAGAAGCTACTGCACAGTCGGTGGTGGCCTCTCACATGAAAAAAGGACTCCTCCTAACCGGCACAGGGAAGATGTGGATGTGTTTTCCATAGTTGAAGCTGGTACTTTGAAGTTTAGAAATATTGGAAGGCTAGAGATCTTATGACGTCACAGCCAATCTTCTGGGCATTTGTAATAAATACATAATTCTTCTACTAAGGGTTAATTAACTATACAAGAGGAAGTAGAAAAAACAGATGCTAGTTTTAGTCACTTTAGTTTCCGATTTCGGAAAAAAAATAGCATAAACATTACGAAATATAACTGCGATAATTTTAGTGTTAAGATTGATTTTCTTAAAAAAGACTAATTTTCTCTATCATTTGGAATTGCATCATTTCATTGAATCTCAAAATATATCAGACTTCTCCTTTTTTTCTTACTTACAAATTAAAGAAAGTAATTCATCTGCATATTTTCAGAAGATAATACTTTATTATTTCAATTCTAACCGATTTTCATTTTTCTCTTTGATTTCCAGATAGTGTGATAACGATTCTAGAATTATGTTTATAAGAATCTGGATAAAAGCGGACGAAATAACTATCCTTAGGAACATCCAATCGTATTTCAAATTTGGATTGATAAAAATGAAAAGAACTGATTTTTTTTTGCCATCCATCTATTTTCCTTAAAATTGAAATGACAGGCGCCTCATACATTCTTTTAAAGCATATAAAATCACATTCCACTCATTAGTTAGCTATCCTATCTGTTCATAAATATTGAATCTAGCAATGACAGACGACTCATGCCTGTGACCCACACCTATCGAGTTCTATAATGGCTAAGATATAGTAGAGTCATTTTATTGGTCATAAACGGGATTCCTACCATTTGGGTACGCGTGCTAACCGTTTCCGGAATGGCTTATTAAAACTTTTGAAATATGATAAAAACATAATTAGTTATTGTGTTTAGCTAAAAAACATGATTCGTTATTGTTTTTTTCCATTTCTCTCAGTTAAAATCAGTTGGCGATCAAAGAATAAATTTTGCAATAGAAAATGTTAAATTTCTCCATCTCCAAGGGACGTAAACAATAATAAAGGAATATTAAGCTTTGGCTGGAATTTAGCATTTTTACTTCATCTGTCGTATGATCTTCGGCGAGTGTTTTGGCGATTCTTCCCTAGCGTTTCGAAACCCGAATGAGTGTCTTAGATACATTTTCCTCAGTTAATGCAAAGACAAATCTGATAGAAAACTAAAAACACAGTCACAAACTCGCATGCCAAACTGGATACATTTAAGTTATTGTGTTTTTCATTTATCGCGTTTACACGTTTCTGAAAGTACAGATCGACAGATGGTCAACCCCTTTTTGGATTTGGGTTGAAATTCGATAGGTGTCTACACTATGGATGTTTCATTTGAATGTCAAATTTATCTATCTTGCTCACATGATTTGTAATTATTATTTTAACATATATCTGAACAACCAGACAGACATGATTACCCCTAAATGGCTTTTGCACAAAATTCGATCGACATTTACGAATCTGGTATAAAGACCGTATACCAAATTTCATTTGTACAGCTCAAAGTGTTTGTGAGTTACATTTGTCACAGACAGATAGAAATAAGGCCAAAAAATGTGTCTTTCGAACTCAGGGAGGTGCAGAACGCGAAGGGACGTGAAAATCTAGAGTTCAAATTTTTTGACGTTTGCAAAATTCTCTATGCACTTCGTATATGAGAAAGTAAAAAGAATACCATTCCTTAAAAACCTGGAATACCAGACGCTTCCTAAATATCACTTCACGCTTTTAAAGAAGAAGCAAATGCATTCTCTTAGGCAAACTCAATTAAACCCCTAGAGGTCCGAGGCTCATTCAACGCACACTTCCGTAAGGAATGCAAAATTCTTTTTCATTGAGTTGCATTAACAGCGACTCAAGGGAGCAGAATCAATGACAGAATTCTCCCATCACATCCCAATTTCGTCCCCAAAAGAAAAGCTGAGCCTCATTAAAATACTGAGGTTCCCCAGAACTCCCCTCTTATACTTTTTTCATGCATAATTAATTTTAACAAGGTCCACGGCTTTTTTGCGTTAACTACACACTTTTGTATTGATTTCGTTTCTTGCCCTCTTTAGTAGTATCGGGTCGGAAATGCTTTAGTTTTGCATTCAGTGTCGCATAACGATTATTGTTGTATCAAATTATTTTTTTTTCTCACAAGAATGACATGTAAGAAGCTTTACTGAAATAACTGTGCATCGCCAGTCGATTTTTTTGCAGGACTTTAAATATATATTAAGTATTATTAATCCGCACACTTATTAAGGGGACACAGAAATGTTAAATTTTTAAAATTTTTGATTTTTGAAATATATATATATATATTGATTTCCAGACTTATCTGAACAATTTAAGACAATCCACTTTAAAAAATTCCCCATAATTCTGAAAGTTATGAGGGAGGATTTACGAGCTATTCAATCAGCTGGTGGAGCTGGACGAGAATTAAGAAGGGAGAGAGAAGGGCAAAAAAGGTTAAAAAGAAAAAGGAAAGCCAGGAGAAGAATGAAGTTGCTCTATGAGATTAAAAATAATTCTAAAACTGGAACCCAACATATAAAACAGTAGGATTTTAAATGTTTGGTAAGTTAATAACGTAAATATTTTAAGCCAAAAATTTTTTTAATAAAAACATAATTTGTAAAAAAGTGCTTTACGAGAGTAACCTTTTTTCCGTACTGTGAAAGTATCTTCCTTTTTCATTCAATTACTATAAAGTTTTTTTAAATATATGTGTGAGAAATTTTTATAAACTATGTTATATTTAAGCTGAACAACCTTAAAACAGAATTTAAAATATTTTTATTTGTAACTTTAATGCTCTTTATCTCAAAATGTTTTTTTTTGTGTGTGTGTGCGTGTGGAATTTAGTGCAAAATATTTAAAAAAGAACTGAATATTTTCACATCGAATTTTTACAGAATTTTATAAAGTAAATTTGTCTCTTTTAAAGGGTTTTCTGGGGATTTGAAAAGGTGAAATTTTATCCCGCTTTAATACTTTGTTTTGTTAGTGTATAAAATAGAAATTAAATTTATATATAAATAGTTCATAGTTCAATTTTTTAAACTGACTGTTTAAATGGTTTAGATATCCAAAATATTGTGTTTAGACAAATATGTTATCAATAATTCAGTGTGTTAGGTGACTAACTTCTTCTCTAAAAATTTTTACCATATTTACTGTGCTCAGGAATTAGAGATATTAATTTTTCTAGGGAAAAGTGCGAGTTTCTAATGTGTATTGTTATAAAGATACAAGACAGTTTTCTTTCAATTTTCTCGCGGTTTAAGAGTCGAGTGTCGAGCCTTATTCTTATTATTTACGATCTCATTTCAAAATAACCTGCTTTGCATAAAGTTACCTTTTCTTCGCAAGCATGCAAATCTCGACATTTTTTTCCATAGAATTGAAAGCTTTTTCCGGTTTTATATTTTATTACTCACAATTGGATTGTTGTGGATTGTGGATGTTTTCCGGAAAATGTGCCATCTGGTAGACATTTTGGAACTAATTTTTTTTTTTGAAATTCCGTGAGCGTATCTTTTCTATAGCCTATATACCAAATTTCGCTGCAATCCTTTAATCCGTTTGCGTTGTAGGATGCTGTTTTATAGGAGAAGTTTAATTATAACCACCCTGCATATATATATATATATATATATATATGTGTGTGTGTGTGTGTGTGTGTGTGTGCGCGCGCGCATTACATGCATATGCCGAAATTTATATATCAGCAGGAAAGGAAATATTAAATTTTTTGTTTCAGTTTCTTAAAATAACTATCAAGCTTTCAGATAGAAAGAGAGTAAGCCTAAGAATATATGTTTGTTACTGTCAAGTGAAATTATGATTATCTTATATATTTATATCATCTTATCTTATATACTTTATATCGTTTTATCTTATATACTTTATTTCGTCTTTAAGCGGATAAAACTAATGTCCAAATGTCGAGAATTGCAAGAGTGCAATTTCATTGCTTAAAGTAAAATTCTTAATTTTTTTAATTCGATAACAAAACTTAAACATCAAAAGTAATATGTCAATATCTCTATTAGTAATAGTAAAAATACTAAATAATAGTAAAAAGCAATATCTCTAATCAAGAATCGCAATTGAAAAGCACAATCATATGCTTTAACTAGTGAATTAATATTCAACAAAATAATTAACATGATTAGAAATATTCAAACTTTTATTCTTTAACTAAACCGCACATCGCAATATATTTTCATAACATTGAATGTTTCTATGTTTAACTATTTGGTGGGAAAGTAATTCTATTTCCAATTCTAATTAAGAAATGAATTATTTTCGAATTTCGATTCTTATCTCCCATCTATCTCAGTTGCGACCGTAATTTCCCTAGTTCACTTAAAGAGCAAAAATGAAAAACCCAAAACTTTTCCCTAATTATGCGTATAAATATTTACATTTAGGAGCAATTGATTCGCTTAGCAGGACTTATAAAAAAGGTTAATGAACAATTCGATCCATACTCGGAACATTATCATTTAATGGACAGGTAAAAACGAAATGCTTCGAATGCGAAACAAACCCAGCAGAGAAAAAGACTATAAATAGAAGAGACGCCGTTGTTTCAGGCCATTGTTTTCATCTCTAACTCCTCAAAACGGATTCTATTTATAGCAACAGATTGAGTAAGTTACGGCTTAAAAGCTTAGCGATACAGACACTTTTCGTAAACACCTAAAAAGGCCCTCAGCTGGATTACTGGGTTGACGAAAACGAATAAGATGACGACAGAATCGATTGGAAATTTCGTGCGTAGGCGGGTGAGGTCAAAACATTAAGCTGGATAAACGAGTTCGGAGAATTCAGTTCCCGTTTGATAGGGAAATGGATATTTGAGAAATACACTAAGTACTGTATTCGTATGTGTGCATTTGGTTTACAGGCAATGTAACTGAATAAAGGTTTTTTTATTATTATTTTTATCTCTCTTATCAAATGAGGATCGACAAAAAACTTGGCTTTAATATTAAACATATCAACGCTTAATACATACTGATTTGAACCGTAGCCAGTCAAATGACTGAACTTTATGTTTCCTGATTGAATGTTTGAAATATGAATGTTAGAAAGGAAATAAACAAATTCATCTCATTATAATGAAACAAAATTGTATATTGTTAATTTCTATGTATTACAAACACAAATACATTTTTTAAATTCATTGCGTATCGTATTTTTTACATATACATATTTTTTACATATAAAATATTGTATATTTTCTGCAAACATATTTTTCACATTTAGAACAAATTTTGACGGTTTTATTTTCGTTACAGTATCCTATTCGACATGTCTTACGTTGATTAGAATCTGTAAGACATCGATTGTTTTGTATTTATTCTTTCTTTTGGTTGTTCACGGGCTTCCCTTATATCGTTCGGCGGCACGTTGTACTGCTAACTGAAATAAAAATTCTTGTCTCGAGATATTTTCGTCCGTCATTTGCTTGTACAGAAAGAATCCAGACATTTATGCCTGCTAAACCATTGTACAACAAACTGAATACAATACGTTGAATATGCACATCATCATCATTTCTGATCCTATAAAAGTATAAAGCAATAAATTGTTCTCCCGGCCAAATGACTGGTTGTCGTAAATAACGGTAAACGACCAGTATTACTCAAAATAAACAAAATAAAAATAAACAAAATAATTCTTAGAAAAGGTCATGAAGTCAAATGTGCAAAAGTGATAAGAGGATATGCGCATTTTCGATAAAAAAGTTCATAATCGGTCATTCGACTAATTATGGTGTGTTCAAATTTGGATGAATATTTACCGGTTACACCGCTTCAATAAAAAAACTGTTTGGGGGCTTTTTATCGGCGGTCAAAGTAATTTCAACAAACAGCAAGTTAGGATGATGAAATATGAAGTCATTTTATTCACACGTTGATTGCCGTGTCACTCACACTAGCGTGATAGCAAAAGTTCTCAATCAATGCAGAATTTGATGAGAATAAAATTCAGGAGCAGTGTTTAGTTTGCATCTCCCTGTTTAAGCACATTTCTCAGCACGTAAGTCGCCTGTGAATCATACATACTGTCAAATGAGACATTTTCTTCTCTACTACAAATAAAAGAGAGAAAATAAGTCAGCATGCTATTCGATAGTGGACTGAATCACAATGTGGCAGCGAGTGTGTTAAAATGATAGCTTCACTTTGAGCTTTAAACAAAATCCGCCAATGAATTTTTCTGCCGTCCCAGTTTGCACAGCAAATGGTATTAAGTTAAAAATAGTGAAATTCAGCTTATAGAAGTACCACCAGAATTGCAAATATTTATCACATTTTAGACGAATCTCTTAAATAGAAATATTGCTTCGATTGGTGTATCTTTTGGATGGTCTGGGAATACGATAATAAACTAGCGGTACTGGTCTCTTAAAAACTTTCTCGCATATTTTCTAATATAGGTATTATACCAGAGAACGTTTTGCATGGTATTGGCTTACAATAATTGCGAAATATTCTTTAGCGTGAATTTGGGGCTTTTACTGAATCTGTCATGGGATGCTTATTGGTGGGTGTTTTGGCGATTAATAGTATTCGAATTGTATTTTAAATGAGTTCTTTCCAACTGATAGAGACAAAAAACCTGACAAAGAACTACATTTGGAGTAACAAAATCACATACCAAATTTGATAGATTTAAATTATTGCGCTTTTCAGCTATTGCTTTTATATATTTCTGCAAGTAAATAATGACAGACAACCAACCCGTTATTGAATTTGGTTCTTCGCTATATTGTTATTGTGTTGCTTTCTTTTCGAGTAGCCGGACAGACAGACTTCCTCGGAACGGATTTTGCAAAAGCTTTAATAGAATTCTACAATTGTGATGTAAGGACAGTATAAATTTTCATCCGTCTAGCTTGCAGCATTTTTGAGTTATCTTTGTCACAGATTAATCGATAGACAGGCATAATGCAAAAATTGTATTTTTCGAGCTGAGGAAGTTCTAAAACATGGAATTTCGTCAAAATCTCCAATATTTTGATGATTATATATACTTCTTATACGAGAAAGCAGAAATTAAGAAATGAAATTTGTTGCATCGTTTCGATATCAGCAGTAAATTTTCGTACTAAGGCTAGAAGTTGAAATATATCAAATCTCTTCATTTAGCAGAAATGTGCCATATTATATGCATAATCAAAGCATTTCTTGAAAGAACAATTCACTGGTTTAAAGCTCTGTCTGGTTTTTGAGCTGTTTATTGCGCATAGTCCTATTTTTTAGAATCTCAGACATCCTAAATATTTGGCAAAGTTTAGCGGAGTTTGATGCTTGGTTCATTGAATGCAAACAATTCTGAGAGTCAAATGCATATTTTCAAATTTGCTCGCAGTAAAGCATAGTGAAATTGCACTATTTCACCGTATTACATATTTTTAAACTGTCCATAAATTATGTGGAGGAAATGGAAGAATGTCCCATGTTTACGTTGTTTCTTATGGCACTTGTCATAGACAAGCCCGCTGAAGAAGTCAGCGATTTCAAGCCGAGTTTGTGCTGTAGCTTCTGAGGGTAAAGGCCCCTCACACATTCGATTGCACAACCCTTTTTTACAAGGGTGCTCTTTCACACACTTCACAGATAGAACACGGGGAAGAACAACCATGACCGAATCAGGACTATGAAGGAGTATGAAAGAGTGTGTTAGTGTCATCTTCATATGAGCTAGAAGTCAGATTTTTGTCCTCGGGGTCTTTACTCTCAGAAGCTACCGCACCCCCTTTCCGTTGTAACGCGGACACGACATCCTCATATCATCATCGTCGTCATCATATAACCGTAATCTAAAGAATAAAAATAATTTCATTTGAAGTGGAATTGAGTGGATAACTCTCCCAGATAGTAAAATGTTGTCCTATTGATATGAAGGATCTTATAATAATTTCAATTTATTCTTTTTAACTATCACAACGCAACGTAATAAAGTTTTTTAAAGATTAACATTCCTTTGAAGATCTCTCTATATAAAATATTTTTCGGTTAACTTTAGTAATCTTCATTTAAAAGCGAATATGACACGATGATGAAGATATATGAAGGTGCTGCATTTCTTAAATAGTTAGAAATTCACAGTTTCTTTTATTGTACCTTTGAAAAAACTTCAAACTTAGATGTCATCTAAGCAAGCAACCATATACTACAGTTTATTGTACAGATTAGCTTTATTGTACAGATTAGTTTATTGTACAGATATAAGCTAACAACTTTGAGAAGTTCTATAAGGCATTATGAAACTACTGCATTTTCTTATACAGCTTCCCTTGTATCATACTGACACTACTGAGGCCAACATGCATGGTGAAAACGCTCCTCCTACAGACTGCTTTCGTTTGGCGAGAGGTCTCGACCTTGAGACAACGAATTACACAGATAGTCTTTCCAATAATACTTAGAACTGCTCCTTTTGCTGCGAGAGGGACTTCAATAGTACTCAGGACAAGAAAAAATTTGAAAAGAAGATTGTCATATAGGTCTTTTCACTTTACTTTCATTTTTGAATTTTTTTGACGATTACTTAATTACCAACTATAAATTTTACCTTCCTTTCAGCCTACAATTTTCCTTCATCGTATTTTTTTGTTCTTCGTGAATCAGCTAATTTTTTGGTGCTTATATATGGGCAGTTAAAGAAAACTAACTACTCATTCAAGCAAAATAATTTTGTGTAAATCCCCCAGCCTTATACGCACATTAATTAAAAGCTAAAATAAGCAACTAAAATACTTAATTCTCATATGCTGGTGTAAGCACAGAAATTGTCGCTGTTCTTTATAACTAAATCAATGAATAAATAATTTGAAAGCTAATAAATATACTTAATATTCATATGCTACTATTATTAATATCTTTTTTTGTTGTAAAATCTGTAAGTTACAAAATCTATATGCATGGAAATGAAAGCAATTCATTTTTAATACTATAAAAAATTTCAAAATTTTCATATTAAAACTTTATAAGGAAAAAAAGGAATTATAGGAATAAAAATATTCAGGAACATAATTTGCTTTAATAATAAAAACCTACATTGATTCACTCATAAAAATTAAATTCCTTTAAATAAGTAATCGAAGCATGAATGTGTGCTTTATGGAAAATTTCTCATTAAAAACTACTTTTATGAATGCAATAACACCGGCCTAGTAATCTTTTATTAAAAGACTAAAAACGAATATCGACATCAAATCAATTGGATTACTTAAGACAGAAAAAAATAGAAAAGGGGTTTCAGTACCAGTTTTTGCAGTTTTCATTGATTTTACTTGCTAAAAAACAAAGTTTGGATCTCATTAAAGATCTTTTTTGGCAAGAAAAATTGTCCTTTCTTCACATTTTTGAAAAAATAATTCTCTTCTCCTGTCCTTTAGGTCGTTTTAAGAGCATTTCAAAGCCAATCACTTATGTAAATCCAATTTTTTTTTTATACGTAGACGGAATATTTAACAAGCTTTGATGACATGAAACTTGGGAAAATTATTCTTTTAAAAAGAAATTCTGACTTTAAGTTTTATCTACTTCCCTTTTAAATTACTTTTTGGGAATCAAAGGGTCCATAAACTTTCGAATAAAAATAAAACTCAATCATGCATACATTTAAACGTCATGCATACAGTTTAAGTTTCGTTTGTTTCTCAAAATGAGGTTAGCCATTCGGAAGATGTTATGGCCCCAAAAATTACAAGTGAGTCTCAAAGAAAGGAATTCTACTGTACTCACATAGTTTGTCTGAAAAATTATTATCCTTGTGGTGGATTGGTATGAGCGAAGATAGAACCAGGGACCTTGTGGTTCGCAGCCGAATAACATGACCACAATACAAAAGAAATTGCTCGTATAGCGTAGCTGTTAACTGGCTTATAAACTTTCACTACATACTTTAGACTAAAAACAATTATTTTGCAATACTTATGAGGTACTAACGATAAAAACGACATTTCTAAAGCTATTTTGGAAAGTAGAAAAGAACAGTAAATAACAAAGTCGTAATAAATACTTCTGCGAAAGACGAAGACAGATTTGAGCATTCTTTGCTAAGTAATTAAATGAGCATTTTCGATGCAGATACATCATTCATTCAAAAAAGTATGGCCATTACGACAGCATCTCATCTTTGAGAAATTGTGTTAATTATTTAAAAATGGATACTTATAATTAGTTTTGAAGTTATATCAAAGAGTTTCCAAGATTAAATTCTGTTAAAGGTCGACAATAACAACACAAAATCGCACATACATTTATTGGAAGCTTTAGAATACGTAAATCAGAGTGCATATTATTACGGAAATGCTTCTGTCGGGTTCTTTTGCGATTTGTTGGCCGAAAGTCCTGTAGTAACGAAAGACAACGACCTTTATTAACACGAAGAACGCTAATACAAGAACAACAAATACACAGCCTAGACAAACACTGACAACACAGCAGCACACTACAACAAGCAGTAGCCCACAAGTAATAATAACAACCACAGCACAAAAAGCACCCAGACAGAATTCAGCAGAAAGAGGGAATTTTCGTAGCTTCACCCTACGGTCTCTCCAAACGTCTGCAATTCTTCACTGTCACCTTACTTTAGCTGTATCCAACTGCGACTCATTACTACATGGCTGCCTGTTCCACACACGACTCGATGGGCTCCTACAATAAGCATCAGGATTCGGCAAACAGATCATTTCAGCAATCACTTGAACTCCACACAACGCTTGTTCTTCACGGACTGATCAAAATATTCAGCCGCAGTTTCGCTATCCTCTCGACGACTCGTTTCACGACTACGACTGACTGCAGGTTGAGACTGCCGGTCATTTATAGTTCCCGGCAGGTGGGCAGAGAAGGTTCCAAACCATCTCAGGTGTTCAGGTGTATCTAAGTTCCTATTGGCTCAATTGCTAAAATTCTGGAAGTTTCCAGTAATATCTATTTTGTCGCCAAAGTCGCCAAATTCGGCACCAAGCTGTTAGATCATTGACACGGCACCTGGTCAGCACCCAACAGAGCTGATCATAAAATGGTCTTTCCAGTGATTGAACCAACCGTGCTGGGAAGCAACATTACAGATTTGTAGTAATATATAAATTCTATTGTGTCTTCGGTTAGCACTATAACTTGTATTTTTCTGATCACGAGTGTTATGCGATCGTAAAACGATGAGAATATGTGCTGTATGCGGCAAATTTGATATAGCCGCACGTAGCACATGAAATATCAAGTTTATGTCAGATGACATTCAGCAAGCTTTCCAAGTGGTTTATAAGTTAAGAGCTGAATAAAATGCTAAAAAAGGACAAGAAATCCAACGCCAATTTGAAGAACACGTTCAAAAAATGATTGGAACTGTTGTACAGCGATGGAAGGAAATAATTTTGAAGGTGGCAATGAGACGTAATAAATAAAATTAATTCTTATCTTAAATAAATTATTTAAGAGAATAATTAATGATTATATTATTCTTTTGAAAAGGTAAATAAATTATTCTCTTGATAATAGAGCTCATCTCGAGAATTGTTGATATACCCGCAAATAACAAAAGTCTTATCACTGACTCTCCGACCCGCCCGAAGACACACGGATAATAAATATTGAATGACCGGACTGCAGCAACAGCAGCACTTGCGGGAACTGTGGTTGAGTCCTAAGGATCATCACCGGCCATGGTACACTCCTTCCTATAGGAAGTACGTCCCGTCAATGATGGGAAGAACCAGACGGCCACCTTTTCGTGTACCCTCCAAAGTAGCGAGATACAACCAATATGCAGGAAGCATCTCACCCTCATTGCAAGGTGCCGTTCATTCGATAGCTACATTCGATAAGATAATATGGATAAAATTCTAAAATCCCATTATTAAAAAAATTAATCTAACACCGATTGTATTTCTGCGACATCTGGTGGCACGTGAGTGCGCATTTCTTAACGTTTATCTTAAGCATTTCACGATTTCACAAATGTGGATTACTTTGATACAATGCTTTAATCTTTTTTTATATTGGTATAAATAATTCAAACGTAAGAAAAAGAACTTTAATAAGCAATGTTATGCATAAGTTTCTGACGCGAGTTTGTCTTTTTTCTAATTTTTATGGCAAAACGTGCATTTGACTGTGTGATCGAATTACGGTTATTATGAAACTGAAGTTTTGTTGTTGGAACTGAATGTCCGATCCTTTTTTAAGCAACTGATATCCAAGGAACGTTTCAGTTACTGTCGTAGGTTAATATCCTTTTTTTTTTCTCCGTTTTTCTCCGTTTTCATCCGTCATATAAGGAGTGATATAGTAATTGTGGAGAGAGAAACTATTTTATTAAAGATTATACGAAATCCTTGCATTATAATGCATAAATATTTCTTTCGAAACAGTTTTCCTGCACAAATTTAATTATCTTTTCATGCCTGATTTAGGAAATGTTAACTTTTTAAATAATATTCTTAATAAAGAAATAAACATGATTTTACAAAATTACCTCACAAGTAAAGAAGACCAAGGCAAAGCGAAAAGGCTTACATTTGACCACTTTTAATAAGTTGAATTTTTGAGGTAGATTGTTATTTTTTGTAACATACCTGAAGTGGATAAATTTTTAATGTAATACAAACTATATTATTTCACTATTTCAAAAAATAATGCAAAAATCTCATTTCGACAATATTAGGGAAAGATGAATTTAATCTGAGTGACAGATAACAATCTTCATTAAAGTTGAATGGATGCATACATATATGCCCAGAACACTAATCAATCGTATATTTTTAAATATGTAACGTACGAGTTACTGCATTTAAAACTCGGGCTTGCAGTAAATTAATATTATTAGAAAACTATGTTTTTTAACTATCAAAAATGTAACAAAAATAATCCTCTGAAATTTGAATATGCCTTGTGTCATGTGTAGCTTTAGCCACATTCTATTCATTCAACAACATTCCTTCGTTTTTGCGTGTATAAATAGATGTCACAATATGTAAGAACTGCGCAGTACATTTTTAGAAAATGCCAGCTCATGTCATGTTTGACGGAAAACAAATTTCAACTTTTTAGTAAAAATTGTTTTTGATTATTGAGGCCACTTGCTTTAAATGTTTTTGTTGTACCTCATGTGTGTTTTTTTTTCTTTTTGGGGATAACGTATCTCCCACAAGTGAGATTCACAAAATATTAATGGTATGCCTATGCGAGTTGAAGTATGATTCGAAATACTTTGTTGAGCATGTTGATTGAGAAAGTCGCACAAAGTAAATAATATCAATGCCAAATAAAAAACAATAAGAAGCACTTGAGTCCAGGTGACTTACTCCGGTTATTTTGCCTCAAATGGAAACTTTAAAATACCGATTTCTTCGATATAATTAACAAGAATAAGGTATGAATGAATACTGATTAGAAAGAGCATATCGCAGACATGCATAACGAAGAACAACAATAAAGAATATTCCTAACAAGTCAGCTAGATTTTACATTGTATTCAAACAATAATGTTGTTGTTTTTTCAATGGCACTTATCATAGACAAGCCCACTGACTTAAGAAGTCAGAGATTATAAGCCAAGGGCGCATCTCTTGTTTTTTCAGCAGCCCAACTAGGGTCAATAGTACGACTTAGCTACACACACGTCACAACCCTTTTTACGGGGAGGGCTTTGTTCAGGAATTTCGTTTAATCCTCTATAGATCGCAATGTAGACTTGAATTAGAGAACGATCACCCCTGATCCAGTACCCTCTGTAGTATTGCTCTCGACATGGAGGACCACGGTAGATTTATACGTGCGCCAGTCACCAAATACGCACACGTAGAGGCTTCGGCCAGCGGGGCTCGAACTCGCAAACCAAGGGACGCGAATCCAATGCCCTACTAACCAGACTATCTCGACCCCTTCAAATAATAATAAAACTATTAATTGTGATAATTCAAAAACTCAACAATTTAAATATATGAAATATTGTTTGTAACTTTTAGTGAAGTTTTCTGTCAACTTTCTGTTTCAATCGGTAGAGAAAAGCATGTCTAAAGCATAAATTCGATTTTCGGATTCTTGTAACGAGATGCCAGAGATTTATCGTCAAATAACTCGCCAAAAATGACATTATAAATTCTGTAGAAATGATTAATTCACACTAAATGTTGACATTTCATAACTATTGTACGCTAGTGTATGCGACAAGTTTATGAGAGAGTACATAAAAAAGTTTGGGGGACACATGGTTAATATCTTTTAACTGCAAACAGAATCTTGCCTTTAACTTTAGGCAATAGAGAAATATCACGCGATGAAATATTTAATAAAATAATGAAAACGATTTCGGTTTCATTATTCATAATAATTAATCATTTATCATTATTAATAACAATAAGATGTAACTGTGGCATATATTTAAAATTTATTAAATCCAAGCCAAAGAATTTTACAGTAATTAAATAGTCATTTATTGAAAAGAATTTTTTGGACTTAAAAAACAGTATTAAAATAATTTCTGAGGTGCTGCATTTTTGAAAGTCGTTAAAAAACTCAAAATTTGGATTCCTAATTTTAAAAAAATGTTAATGTCGTTTCTACTACCACATTTCCATCCTTCAAGTTATATATGGTCCGAATTTAATATTATAGGTCAAAAAGTCTAGTTTGTACCAACACAAACATACATATCTTATTATTAATAGATATTAGCAAATCCATGCTTTCATGTTTGTTGGCTGTTTATAAAAAGTCTCTTCTGAAACAAATAAAGAAATAAGCCTTGCATATTTGCATTTCAGTTTTTTGCATCATAATTTCATATTGTTTCGTCTCCCAAATTGTTATAAAAACAACAAAAATAATCTTTTTATAACAATGGATTTCGATTTTCTTTTTCATATAGCTGGAGAGTTTCGAATTCGAAAAAGGTTGCATTGTTTCAAAAGACAACATTATAACAGTAAAAAGAAACGAAACTGCAAAAGCTTAAGTTAATTGGTTAAAAAAACGGTTTGCCTTTTTGCTGTTTTGGTTGTTAACCTTTCTAAATTAGAAATGAAAAAAAAAACATTATTAAGAATAATTCTACAAAACTCTTATAAAATGACGGAAGTAATTCTCTCCTTTTCTTTGATAAATACACTGGCATTTTTTTCTTCTTTGGTACTTGAAAAATATCCTTAATGATTTAGTATTTTGACTTATTATTTCTTTTAATAGAAATTTGTTACTTTTTCTAATTTTATTTCAGAGATTTCATAAGAAAAATAACTTATTAATAAGCTGTTGCAGTTCAGGAACTAGTAATAAATTATTTTAATTGATAATTAATTAATTTTTTTATGAAAATTCTCAATGAAATGGAAAATACTTTTAAGCATACATTTGTATTTTGACATTTAGCTACTTTTCTTGCTAGCTTTTTAAAACTTGAATTTTGATTGCTTTTTCATAAATAGTTTGAAATTGCTATATTCTTAAAAATAGTATAATGAAAAATAGTTTTACTTTTAATTAGTATTTTTGAAGAGCATTTATAACTATTTGAGGAAGCTTTCAAATTTTAACGTATATAAAAAATGTTGAAAACTAAAATGAGAATCCAATAGCAAATAAATAATTATGTCTTATTTTGGGGTTTCACAAATTATTTCCTGAAAACTGTTGATCTCTTACCCAGATACACACGACATAAAAATACAATCCTATATCGAATAATGATATGAAATTTCATATGTTTTTAAGAATCAAATGAGCTAATTTTTATCATGATTCGTAGTCAGATTTTTATTATTTTATTTTATTATTTAAGAACGGCTATTTGAAAAAGAATATTGTCGCGTTGGTACTCTAGTGTGGAACTCAATGACACACACAAGAAGTAGAGCTAAACCAATTTATTAACCCAACTCCGAGCTGAGAGCACAGTGACTGATTGATCTTCTGCTTTTATGTTAGCAGGGAAAGTTCCAGAATACTTTTCTGGAGACGGTAAGAAAAGTCCAGAACACCTGTATGGTAAACTAAAGAAATGTCCAGAATCTTCTGGAACATGAAATAAAGAGAAACATAAAATCAATTAATTAAATATTTACACAGACTGTGAATCGCATTGTCTCTAGCGGGATTCGGACTCAGAATCTCTTGATTATGGGATCAGTGCTGTGACCATTCGGCCAATGAGAGTCGACTGCCTCTTTTCAATGCGGCAATACATAATAATCAGAATAGAAAAATACAAAAAAAAAAGATATTCAAGACAAACACGATGAAATTGGGTGAATTAGAAAGGTTATAAAAATGTTTTTGAATGTACTACTAATCAAATAGGCTACTGTACATGAAAAAAATAAACAATTTTGTAAATAAGTAAAGATTTTTATACCAGACTCAGATATCATAATGAATTCACACTAGAACCATCATGTTATTTTAGTTAAGCTAGCTTACAAGCGAGTTGTATTCAAAACGAGCAGCCTATTTCAAAGTAGCTAATGAGATTTCAAATATTAATATGGATTTGCATTACCAATAATATTTTCAAAATAACACATGAATTATGCATTATTTTTAAACTCTTAAAATATTTAACCTATATTAAATTAAAATGTCTGATTCCTAAATATTTTGTGACCATAGATTAGATATAAAAATATTTGCTTTCCGTTCTTTGCAAGAAGCAATCTAAAATTGTGTTTCCTTTCGACTGCATATTAGGATAACAATGTATTATGATATTCCTTCCAATTTGACGAGATTAGATCCGCTTTTGAAGGGATTTCACCACCGATTCAACTGGCCTGGATGAATATTAAAACTTTGTCTCGCTGTTGAAGTGTAAAACTTCGGCGTGAGACGTAATAGTCACATTAAAAGACATTATTAAAAGCCGTATTATTCTTGTCTATGAGCTCTTTCAACAGAAATCTAACTTGGAGGCCACGAACAAAATTAGACGTTTTGAAAATTCAAAACGATATGCAATTCTAATGAAATTAAATTTTACTGATATGTCAATACCAGTAGGGTAATAAGTTGCATGTAATTTAAGGAAATGTTGGAGATTACTAAAAATAATTCTTGAGTGTTGTCGTCCAATCAAAGTATTTAAAGCTAATAACATATAATGCAACTATATTCTTATTTAATGAATGAATTAAAAAGACTGATTACAAATAATACCTACAATCAAATTGAATATGTGTGTAGTGGCTTGTCAAAAGACAGAGAGCTAGACGAACTAAATTTGGTACACATGTACCTTAGAGGTTGGAAACAAAAACTTAATTAAAACTTGAGCGAAATTTTATCGTTTTTCTGCCATAACTTTCGAAAATATTATAGCATTAAAAGAAGTTTTGCATCTTCTTGAAATTCAAAAAAGCAATTTTTCATTGATACAAGTTAAAAAATTGCGATACAGTGCGTTGCCTAATTTAAATGAATTTTTAAAACTATTTTCAAGCTCTTCCAGTTTAATGTATTTCTCTATTGTAAAGATAAATAAATCACTTTCGTTATTACAAGAAATATTTCATCCAATATTAATGGTTATTTAAGTTATTTTTCATTTTATCACCTTTGCCGACCATTTAGTTCGACAGAATTAATAATTGCTGAAATATTAATATTAAGTAAATATTAAGTGCAGCTATGTCTCAATGGCTTACTCAGTGAAACAATTTTAACCTTCCAATTTCAGTAAACATATGACTCCTTATTTAGAAGCCTTATGCAGTTCTGTTCATTTTGCTACACATTTTAGTATTTTGGGATTATTCCTTCGCCAAATCCGATATTATCGCCAAAAGGTAGCTTTGCACCAATAAAAGTAAAATTGTTTTTCATTATGATGGCGCCAAAGGCCAATCTTTTACCGCATTTCGCAAGGAGTGGAGCATTTTTGCGAGCGTTGACAGGTGGATAGGATAGTTCCAAAGTATCCGCATTTTTAACTGATTCTCTACAAACATATTTATACACTTAATTACATCCCATGAAAGAGCAATTGTGTTTAAAAGTAGAAGCAGTTTAAAATTATTTCACCGTTAAATGCCTCTCATATTCAGTCTTAAATGCATCAAAATTTTATTAAAAGCATGCCTTAAACTGAAATGTACTTAAAATGGAAAAATAAGACGAATAATCCTAACTTAAACAACAACGATGGTAAAAAGCTCAGGATGAAATATTAGTAATGAAAATAATAAAAATTTAATAATAAAAATAATGAATTAATAAAAATAATAATTAATAATATAATAATGAAAACTTAAGTTTCATTAAAATAATGAAAGGCTTATAGTAAAATAATTTCTAAATATTTGAAAAACTTAATTAAAAATAGAAAAAAAAAAAAAACTATGCAGGAAAAAAATTGGTTTCATGAAATTTTTTTTTAGTTTTTTAAGATGGTATAAAAAACATTTTGTGCTGTAATATTTTGGAAAGGCATCACTGAAAAATGCAAAGCATAACTTAATTTTTAATTAATTGAAATTATAATTAAAATTCCGTGGGACTCTCCCCGTGATGCACCCCACAATCCACAAAGTGTATCAATCAAATTTGGTATCTCATGGTTCAAATGATCTGTCTTGTAGATATACACACATTTATCTTTAATGTTAATACAGACAGAGATTTCCATTGCCTTTTTTAAAATTAAATGTAATTTTCGGTGAAATCATACAAAAGTGGGGAAATGCAAAGAAATGCAATGCACAATGAATGTATAGCTTTTAAAATATCATCTATTAATTAGTTAAAATTTTAAAATATTTTGATGAAAAAGCCATTACGAACCAATGACATAAAATCTTGAATTGCTGGA
>JAPMOR010117414.1:787395-799836 GCA_026543865.1 Argiope aurantia
TATATATTGTTACAAACCAGCAATTCGGCTTCCCAGCATAGTTCATAGTTTCCATCATCGGAAAGAAAGTTTTACAGTCATCTGAATGGGACGGAGTCCAGGTGGCGCGTCGGGAAACCCAGAGCTTGGCAGTAGGAGTCGAGATTCGGAGAAGTCTAAGACAGAGTGGACGGAGTCGTCGAAGTAGTAGTCGAGAGTCGTAGTCGGAAGCGACGAAGTCAAGCTCGTGCTGAACGGAGCTGTACGCTACTGTCTGCAGTAGATTCTGGTTGTATGCTGCTGTTGTATGCTACACGTCTCGGCTGAAGATAGTCGTCCCTGTGCTGTATATAGCAGTCGATTTTGTGCTGTCCTGTGTGTCCTCGTGAAAATAAACGTCGTTGTTTTTATTCTACTTCTGCCTGCTGATTGAGCGTTCTTTACACCATATCACTTCCACTATCCAAAAGAACCCCGGGAAATTTCGTAACAATATAAATAAAATAAATAACCAAATAAAAAAATAATATTGAATTGTTTTGCAAAATTCACTTTTAATTTCGCAATTTATGCTTGAATGGACATAACCATGTTGTTATCGGGAAATTAGGCGTCCAGGATCTAAATAAGTTGTTTTTAACCCTTTTCTTTCAAACTCTTCTCTATCTAGAGTGCCATTATTACAACAGATATCTGAGAATACAGTGTGTTCTCATTATGGAGCGAGAGTTGTTTCGTTTTATGCTCCATTAGAATATCCCATTTTTCTTCACTTCTTTAGTCTTTCACTCGACGAAATGAAATTGTCACATTATGCAAATTCACAATATCTCGAGAAAAGTCGAAAAATATGTTAAAAACAGATGTTCTAAAGATTCAAGTTTGAATAATTACTTTCTTTCTCTTCACTCTTTTTCTTCTTCGAGCTAGAGAAGCGACACGAAAAAGCGTCGAGGCGATAAGAAGAAAAAGAGAAACTAGCAAGAGAGAAAAAATTATTCCCACAAAAAATGCTCCACTATTGTCACGACATTGTGTACAATTTTTACCATTTTTAATACCGGGAAAAATAATGAAAGTATCTAGTAATATTAGAATGATAATTCCGTGTATAAATGCCCCAAAATAGATCTATTGCTTATTCCCATTTCTTGTATCCTTACTACTAATAAAGATCAATATCAGTATGTATGCATGTTTCTGTGTGTGTGTGTGCGTGAGCTGGAGTTCTACAAGCTAAACTGGTTTAACCTACAATTTGGCCCTGAATGGGTAGAAATATGCATCTTGGAGTGATTTTGTAATATCTTAATTAAAATTTTAATTAAAAATTAATAATTTCGGCATTTATATGTTCCATCACGTTCAAACCCCATTTGTTGTCTGACATATAGTGGCACAGGATCAAATACGTTTGGTAGCAATTTTTGCAAAAAGAGAAGATGAGATAATTTAGAGATATTAAGGGTGCTGGCAACATGTAAGACCTGACTAAGAGGTCGCCGATCACATTAGCCCAAGCATGCACTGAAAAACGATATTGTGTAGCATGTGGTCTCAAGCCATTTGGATTCTCCCTGACCCATAAACGCGCATTGTGATAACTAAATACATAGTCTCGAGTGAAGTACACCTCATCCGTAAATAAGACGTAGGATGGGAAATGCGCATCTTGGCGACATTGGTCGAGATACTACCGTGCGAAACGCACACGCACAGGATGATCTGTGGGGAGCAGTGACGGTGCTCTTTGAAAAGGGTATATCCTTCAAGTTGCAAAACACTGTAAACGTTACTTCGAGATCCTCCAATGTCAGCAGCGACATGCTCGTACGCTGTTGCTTGGATTCCTTCGAACAGTATCCAACACATTTTGTTCCATGCTGGGAGTTGGAGTCACTCGTGACCCGCCCTCACTATGCCGATTACCTCGTAATGATCCATATTCAGACAAATTGGGATGCAATTTCGTACACATCCGGAGATTCGGTGCATCTCTCTGTGAGCACCTTTCGAGATGTCTGTCACTCCTGTAATTCCTTCTGTCAATCCATAAATCAGGTACCAGCTCGGTGCTCTTGAAATGTTCCATACTCTTCTGCGAGCGATGATGGCGGCAAGTGAGGTCTGTTTCTTCCAATGCTCTTGTGAACAACGCCACCTACCGCCTAACGAGGACGTTTCCGTCCAGGAATTGCTATGCAAATCTAAATCCCCCCCCTTAATGTTTGTCCCAATGACGCTGGGACATCCTGTATATAAATATATTTAAGTAAATATAGACGAACATGGCATAGGATTAATATGTTTTGAACTTTAAGAATAGATTTGATGAATATCATCGCGAGAAAAGCTGAATTCGAAAAATTCCTTAAGATCCTGATATACCGATGTAACACGATAACTACGAAATGAAGAGGGCTGGATAGATTAAATTTGTTTTACATATTTAAAGTCTGTACTCAAGACACCAATCAAATTTTAAGCCAAATCCAATGACGGAATGGACCATTTGTTACCTGTGATTTCAAAAATATGTAAATCTGATAATTCCAAAACGCAATTAAATATATCAAATTTGGTATGTAATGTTATGACTACAGTTGTAACTTTGTGTCAAATTTTGGTTTTAATCATTTGGGAAAAAATGCCTCTTAAACATATATTGGATTTTCGGATAGGATGAATCGCCTACAACCTCGATAAGAATCACATGATAAATTCAGTAAAAAAGGCTAAATTCGTTTCACAGGGTAATAGATCCTATCTATCGGACGATAATAGTGAGCAAGGCGTTATCCCGGATAACGCCTTTTTGAGAGAACCATTCAGGGAGACCACTAGAGTGCGAAGTCTGTTGTGAACTACTAGCCATTACAGCCGCCTGTAAAATGGTGACTCGTTTTAAATTCCATCCTTATTGGGAAGAAGGCGTTTAAGTATTTCCTACTACTACACTGAAGTGCATATTTATATCTTTGAGTTCCTGTCATTGTTCTCATTGATTTTTTTATTTATTGAAATCTTCTTTTAAAATTTTAATCATAGTCTTGGTTGTACTTGGTTACTGTATAAACGGAGGTATCGGATATAACTCTCTCAATGTATCTCACTTTAAGAGTAATAAGAACAGTGAAATTTCAACACTCATTTATCGCAATTCATTATCTATTAAAAAAGCAAAATGATACAGAAGACGCATAAATGTAATATTTTAACAAGTTTCCTCAACTGCTGTTATAAAAATACCTTACAGGGAATTGTAAACTAATGAAGTTTAACCCTTAAAAGGGGCATTTTTTTTCTAGTTATATTATGTTAAAATATTTTAGGCTTAAAATTAGAATAAAAAAATGGATTCATTTAGCTTATTAGATAAATTTAATTTGATAAATTAATTAATTTGTTTAATTAATAATTAAGTAACAAATCAAGACACATCATTTTGTGTGAGATAAGGAACTAAAGCATTTAAGTTTCTGTCTTTCTAAAAAAATTTGTCAGAACTTATGCCAACCTACATAAATTCATACAAAGATTGATCCATTTGGTGGGAAGCAAGCATACTTCCCACGGCCTTAGAAAGGGTTAAATAAAATATTTCTCCAGGAAATAAAAGTATCTAAATCTCTTATGACATTAAGTTTCTGAAAAGATAAAATAGTAAATCTGTTTACTAACAAATTTATAATTACATTAAACTAATGAGTTTCAAAGCTCAAAACATATTATTAGGAAGGGTTTTTCCAAAAATATTAATTTATTTTTTTGAACTCAGTACACCTTATTCAATTTTCACAAAAAATCTCCTTCATTCCAAACCTACATATGAGCAGAATCATTAAATTTACGATATCTCTTTCAATAAAAAGTCAAATTAATTTTTAAAACTTCCCGCTGATTAAATAAGTGAGCCATGCAGAATCTCAAATGTGTCTTTTAAACGCTTTCATAAATCATCGGTTTAAGTATTCATTAGGGCTAATGACTTGCTTCAGTTGCAGGAAATGGATAACCTTCAGTCAGCTACTGAATGATAAAACAGCTTACGGCTGAAAGGTTAATGCGAGAATGTTGGGAAGGGGGAGATTATTGACTCGTAGATATATTAGCTGCCATTTTTTTGTTTTGATTTCTTTTTCCTACTTAAGGATTTTTTAGTTAGAAACCTCACCCAGATGCGTTTAATGCATCGTTTCTTTTTAGCGTTCTTATAAATACAAAAAAAGTTTTTCGAAACCGAAAATACAGTCTCGATTGAAAGCATCTTTTAAACTCCAATCCCCAAAACTTTAAAAATATGCACACCTCTTCATTATTTCAATATACGTTGCTTCTTTCATTTTGTTAGGATAAATAATTAAAACGAATTTCAAAACTTTAAATCTCCAATTAATTTTTTTATTTGCAGAACGCTAAGCAATGTATCGTTTTCTGTACACATAATGAAATGCATACATAATTTTTGTAATATTTGTCTGATAATCCTTAACCTTTCACACACAACAACGAGTTTGACTCGCGCATCGAATGACTGAATTTGTAATTTTAAATATACAATTAAGTATTAAGAAATGTAAAAATGCAAACAACACTTAGAAATGCTATATAATTATAGGAATTAATAATTTTTCGAAATAGGATGTGTCGTCTAATTAGAAAATTAAGTAAATTAGCAGACTTAGGGGTTAAGAGTCCTGCAATAGCGATGTCGGCCCTAACTGTGTTCTTTTGAAAGATTTTCAAAAAGTAATAGAATAATAACAAGTAACATGCATATGCACAAATTTATATAACTAATATTTAAGTCAAGACAAATTTTGAAATGAATCACTTGTTTAGCCCAGTATTCAATACTTGAAAAATATTAATAGAAGCTTCATTACATTGAAGTTATTCAAAAATATTATTCGAAATTTAATTATTCAGAAAATAATGTGACCAAAATGAGTAAGATTAGACTGAAATAACTTTAAAAACATCGTTAACCTTCCTCGGAAATTGCTTTTTTCAAGTTCAGTATGATAAAAATCTCTAACTCCTTTAAATTTAAATGTTTAAAATTCACTTTGATATTGACATTAATAATATATTAACACATTGACGAATCTAAATGTGTCATTAATAGCACAACATTTACTCATAATGTTTAGCTCTCAAATACAGTTTTAGGAGACAACTTTTTACTAGCAGATGTAGTTTTAGAAAATAACAACTTTTCTGAAAGACTTGATGCTAATGTTCAGGTTGTTCTAAATCTATGTATATATATTTACATGTATATATATTTAAAAGGATATAAATATTGTCAATAATAATATATTATTTCTTTCGGTTTATAAACACATTTCAAAAAGTTACGAAGTTTAAATTTTAAATAGTCCTTTGGTCCTAAGGAATCATATTCTGCAAAATATTCTTGACACTCCAACTTTTAAAAAATAAATAAATGTTTATATCTTCTGCCTTCAAATCTGTCCGATTTATTATATTTTAAATATTACTATATCAGAGTAATCGACGTTTTCATAAACTACAATTACTGTATTAATTAAATTAAATTGATTTAAATAATGTGACTTCTGTTATTGCTGCAAGCTGAGAAGCAATTATAATTAAGTGGAAGTGAAAGAAGGCAAAACAAAAAGACATTAAAGACGCCAAACGTTGGCTCAAATAGTAATACGGATGCTAATGTTGCATGATTTTGTATCATATGTAAGAAAACAGAAAAATTAAATTATAAAATGTCATTCTTGGGTTCATGCCTTGAGTGCTGATATAAATTTGAGGTTCCTTTTTCCACTGTTATATTGAAAGTATTCCTCAGGGTATTTATATTTCTTTTAAAACAATGAAATGATAGTTAAAAAAGGTCCATTTGAACTCAAGCATTCATAATATAACAAATCATTTATCAAACCTGAAAAAATTTCAAAAAAAAAATCATTTCCAGCAGCAATTGTGTTGAACAAGCTAATAATTCTGTTTATTATTCAATATTATTTATTAACCATTTATATTTTTGATTATTTCATACATTCATATCGCAAAATGCAATGTTTAAAGCCAACTTAAATATCCATGAAGCCCTTTATGTACATATTCACTTAACTTTCTAATTAGATTACACATTCTATTTGGACATTTTTATAAAACTACAAAGGGAGTTTTTTAAATGATTTGATATTTTAAATCACTTAATGGCAAATTTAAAATAAAAAATTCGGTATTCGACTCAAGAGTCAGACTCACCCTTATATTCGAAGGAATTAATGGCGAAAACTGGCCATTATTTACCTATACTTCTGCAAACTTTATATGTGAAAATATCCAATCATAGTTTATTCAAAATCATACGTTGTTTGATCTTGATAATTTTTTTAATAAAATATACTTTATTACAGAAACCACAGAAAACATTTTGCTATAACATATTTGTTAATGAATAGATGTTTTGCAATCTAAAAATTTGGTTTAATGTTAAACTCTAATTTATAATAAAATGGAACATTGTATTTTGCACTTTTTTGATACATTACATGAAAGTATGGTATGAAACAGACATCTGTTACTATCTGTATTTTTAATGATTAAATATCAATAGCATGCAATTTCTCATAACGTGAGGATTATGAATTTTTCCATTATATCCTGAGCAAAACAGTTTTGCAACGGTTGAGCCCTCCTATTTTTAAAATTCAGCTAATTAACCACTTATTGAAATAAAAATTTTATGTAAATTTATTAAAGAAAACTGTGTTTTATCAACTGCATGTATATCTCAATAAAGTGTTAAAATTCCTCAGTAATTTCAAATGTTAATTAAAATATTTTGAAAAACTTATAAATTAAAAATTTATAAATAAAAAAATTATTAATTAAAAATATTTATTTCAAAAGAGATTTTGAAAATTCTTTCAAATATAAGTAAAACGTAATGCGTGTACATAAAGTAGTTAAACGTTAAAACTTTACATTTATCACAATTTTGAAATCTTGATTCTCGTGCATTTGTATTAAAACGAATTCAATTTAATCTGACATATCAGAAAAGTTTATTAAAAAGCTTCATCTATTTTAGATCAATGTAAAAACCAGAGCGAATGTTGAATAATTGATACGTTATTTCTAAACATTTTTTATTCATAACTTCCTTTCAGGTCCTGCATTCAGTTCAAAAATTCTGAGTTATCCCTTTTTAAATAATGTAATATTAGCTTGCTAAAAAATGGCATCACAAGGCATCAAAATTCATAACTGGAGATAATCCATTACTCCAGCTGGAGTGCTCCCTCCGAAACTTTAGAATATATTTTCTATTAAACGTACTATCCTCTCTTCCTGGTATAAAAGTGTAGATAAGTCTGTTAATGCTATGAATGCCCAGACTTTTATTTTCCCACAAGTGAGAGTTTTGTGCTTCGTCGTGTAGTTAGGAAAATAAACATGCGTGTGGCCCCTTTCCTTTCCAAAATATAGCAGAGAACTACAATTTCAGGAGCAAGACCATATACTAAAAATGCATTTATTTAAGTGAAAATGGATTTACATACTTGTAAAAGTGTAGGTAGACTGGTCTAACGAAAATTAGACCAACATTTGATGCGGATTTACAATTTAGATCCTAAATCATTGTACCAAATTTAATCTATCTAAATCTTTACGTTTTGTAGTTATCGTATTCATTCGCAATCGCGTAGCCAGATAGACTTCTTGTGAACGGAATTTGCCCAAAATGTAATAAAAATATACAAATTTAGTGCAAGGACTTAATAAATCCGTCATATAGTTCAAAGACTGCCCAAGTTATCTTTTCCACAGACAGACGGATAAATAATTTCAAAAATATTCTTTTCTGACTCAGAGTTCTGACAAATGGAGGTTCCTCAAACTCTCGGGTTCGAATTTTTCGACGATATAAATAATGTTTCATTATATATTAGGGTGTCCCATAAATTTCATTTCTATTTCTAATATGAAAAAATACACAATATTTACTATTTAAGATATCATATATTTGGATATATAAGACCCCATTTACTCTATTACCTTCTTCCATCACTCAGGAAACTTCGTTATGCCTTTTCCCTAAAATAGTTGTGCTATGGACAAGAGATAATCCTCGAGGTGCACTTTTATTTCGCCGATGGATTTAAAGCGTTTGTCGCGAAGAAAAAATTTGAAGGACAGAAACAAGTAATAATCAGATGGAGCGAGATCTGGAAAGTATGCAGGATGCGGTAAAACATCCCAATCAAACTGCAAGAGCTTCTCTCTTACAACTATTGCAATATGTGATCTCGCGTTGTCAAGATGAAAAATAACGCCTCGTCGGTTCATTCATTCTGGCCATTTTTTTCTGCTATGACAGCTTTCTTTTGATCCAGTGGATGACAGTAATTCGTAGAATTTGTAGTTTCACCTTGAGGAAAGAGCTTGTAGAAAATAACGCCTTTCCAATCCTAAAGAACTAATCCTAATTCCTAAAAGAACTATTTTGGGGTGTAGTCCTGGTTTTGCGACAGTTGAAGGTCTATTGGCCTTACAACAAGTGTGTTTTCTATGCACATTTTCATATAAAATCCAAGTTTCATCTCCAGTGGCAAACCCCTTTTAAAGTGGGTCCTTTTGCGCTATGAGAAAGAAACTTTTGGGACACCTTAATATATCTTATGCGATAAAAATAAAATAATGGTCAGCGATCAAAGCAAAAGGAAAAATTTGTAATTTCTATGGGCGCTTTAATTTTTTGCTAAGTTGCGGAATGTAGATAAATCTAGAATGAGAGTGAATATGCCACTATTTTAAGGAGGGTGCATATGTGACGAAGGACAGCTTAATAAATTTAGAAGACAAAAATTACTTAGACAGTTATATCCGGTGTTACATAAGGATTGAAATAATGAATCAACCCGAACAGGATGCGAAATCTATTAAGGAGGTTGAATGAGCTCAAACGCAGCAGTCATCTCTTAGTCCGAACACAGCGAGAGTTACTGAAATCCTCGATATATATTTGAGGTTCATAAAGCATTAGAAAAGATATCAAGAGATGTCAAGTGATAAGGTCCTAATATTCGAAGCAAATGAGCGTTTAATTATGGCCCGATCCGAATTTGGTTCATTTTTTTATGATAAAATGCTTTTCAAAATAAGCTAAAGAAACTCAGTATAAAAACAATGAAATGAGTTGTAATTATTGGGCAAATAAAAATAACTTAGAAAATTCGAAAGTATGTGTTAAAAAAATAAGCAATAAAAGTAGATAACACTTTGTGCACCCCTAATTTTCTAAGCAAAAAGCAGTTCTATTAAAGCTTTATATATATTAACAAATATTGACTTAGGCAACATTTCGAGTGAATGAATAACGGCAAATTAAACTAGATGACATACGGGTCAGAAATATGAGAATTAAAGACGTGACCCATATCAATCCTGTTTGTCAAAAATTGTAGTCTTCTAAAAAAATATTTATTGGAATTTTCATCATCTTTTTTTGAGAGCATACAAAATATAGTTTTCAATAAAAAAGAATTTAACGCATATTTGTACTGTAGCGATTTTTGCAATTTATTTCAATAAAATTAATTAAAAATAATAAATTTTATGAAAATTTGTTGTTTGATAAAATTATTTTAAAGACGTATATCAAAATACTAATAATACTTATTATATCTGATTAACATTTTGATGCCTCATTAAATTTTGAATTGAATTCTCGATTTATAGGGACAACTAAATGATAAGGAATTTTTACTTTTCGGACAGCAACAAAATTTTAGTTTCTGGAAAATACAACTAAAATTTTAGATAAGTATTGCATCTATGAATAACACATTATCCATTCATGTCTATGTCGTTAAAGGCTCTCCCGTAATAATCAGGGAAATTCAGTCTGAGAAGAAAGTAGATATGAATTCCATCTTCAGATGTCTCGAATTGATAATCAGAAAGAATCAAGAATTATTTTGCTCATTTAATAACCTAACCTGAAGAAAAGGTGATAATCTAAAAGATCGGATGATAATTATTATTACCGATGGCTAAAGTCAGTGAAATGTTAATTTGCAATCAAATCTATAATCAGCAATATGAACAAGAAATTTAATTTATTTTAACAGTGCTTTTATTCTAAATCAAGCTATTCGAAATTCGAAAATTGCGATAATAGAGGGTTTTTTTTAAAAAAAAAAATGTTTGTTCATAATAAATGATGAGCTAAATGCCGAGATAATATCTCTACATCAGAAAGTGGCAAATGTTTTAAAACTTTGAATATTATTTTAAATGTCGAGCAGAACATGGATAAATTAAATTTCAAATTTTGAGGAGAAATGCAATATTGGGACTGAAACACAAATGGTATTGGTTTTTCAACAATTAAACAATGAATAAGGAAAAATAAATCTTCTCCTAAAATTTCTATACATATAAAATATCTATTATGAAAGGAAAGGGAATGCAGCGGATAATTATTAAAATTATTAAGAAAACAAAAATTTATTTCTAATGCTTACTGTAAGCAAAAATTGTTGTAAATAAAAAAGTCTTATAATTAGGATCTCGGACAATGGTATGTAAAATGTGCGAAAGGCAAGGAGATACATAAACTAACATAATTTCAAGTAAAAGAGCATCAAGAAAATAAAAGGAAAAAAATGAAGAATAATAGAAGAAAAATGATTAAGGATTGTTTACTCTGAAGAGAAAAATAATTTGGATATAACAAATGAAATTTAGTGAAACGAATTATTTTTTATATGTTCTTGGGATTTTTACTTCATATATTAAATAATATTTTAAAGAAAAACAAAATGCATCACACAGGATATGTTTCATATCAAAGTAAATAATATCCTAATCCACCAATCTTTGTCTATATCAAACTTTAAAATCTTTCCTCTGTAACGATATTTATTCGGATCTATAAAGATATTATCTCCTTACAAATTTCAGTTTTAAATAACGAACATACCAATAGGATTTACATGCAGGACATGTAATAGGATTTACATGCAGAAAATGTAAAATAAGTAATGCATTTTTTTTCTCAAAGAAAGTTCTTTTATTTTAAATGTCAACTGATGCCATCTTCCATTTGCAATTTCTTTTGACAGTTCCAACATTTATTACTCAAAATTGAAAGCTTTATTCTTAAAATTTTTAATGATGAATTTTAAATATGTTTCTATTGCAGCAATTCTTATGTCATTCAAAGTCAAAAGTTTTCCAACTTTTTAATACGAATTTTCTCCTTTTAATAAAACAAATTTTAAAGGTAAGGTATACACCGATGTACGAATTAACAATTTAACTATATTATATCGCATTTATCATTTATGAAATCACATGACATTTCCGAAACAGAATGAATAAAAAAAAGTTGTAGGAAAGAGCAAATCTCTACTAATATTAAAGGACAATGACGCCCTCTACATTTGACTTTGAGTTATCAAATTGGCACACATATACTTTAGAATGTCCCCTTCGGAGCGCTCCCTTAAGGGAAATTTTGACATTTTCCCATTATAACTTCCAAAATAAATTAGATAAAAAAAATAATTGTTAAATCATCTGAATATTCGATTAAAGTTTCTTCAAATGAATAGCAGAGCAAATTTTTTTTAATGTTGACAATTTTTAATGACATTTTTGTATTAAATTTTAACTATAATTTCATTATTGCCTACTTACTACCAAATTACATTTTTGCCCTGAGATTCATACCGTATTATATATATTATATTTAAACCCATTATGAAAGCTAAGGAGAAAGAATTCACGTTAATATCTGTGTAGTTGATCTGACGAAGCTATTTCTTCTAATAATAAATATGAGTATATATCTCTCTCTTACTATCTGTTTAACCTATAGCTACCACATTTGGCACATATATACTTTGAGGATCGAAATGTGCATCTTGGAACATTTTTTGAATCCCTACTTCTAATTTAAAATTACCTGAATTTTCGCATTTTCCGCGATAATTTTCGAAAACATTATTACACGAAAATGAATTTTACACCGTTCCAAAACATAAAAAATTTGCCTTTTGAATGATATCAATTTAATAATAGTACAAATATTTCCATGTTTAACCAATATTAAAAAAATATTTTTAATTAAATTTTTAATAGTTTACATTAATTGCTCTGAAGCTCAAATCAATTTCATTTTTTTTAATCAAATATCTAATCCCCTCATCATTTTTTCATTTTTGAAATCTAAAGAAAGATTCTTTTTAAATCTAAGTGGTTTACAAGACAAAAAAGTGAATTTACAATAGAATAAAATTTAGTTGCGCCGCACATTTGCCATTTTAATAAAGTTATGAGATTCATCTCCAGTCTGCATTCGAAGTGGGAAAGCTTCAGCTTTATAAAAGGAAACTTGGAGGAGTTTTAAAAGTAAATGACGCAGTCAACTGGTTAAAAATGTTATTGCATTGGCCTTGA
>JAPMOR010117414.1:810216-827539 GCA_026543865.1 Argiope aurantia
TTTTTCTTCTAATTGGTTGTTTTGTATTTTCCTTTCTGTTAAAATGGTATATCTCTTAGGCCTAATTTCAGGGGATTTTCGGGTCACGAAGGAATCATTATTAGACGTTTGTCTTAATTTCCTTTACAGAAAAAATCCCTTTTTTGAATCCCCGCCTGAGGGTGACCCTTAAAAAAGTCTTCAGGCCGGATTCTTCCTTTTTTAATCTTTTTTAATATTTTTATTTGGTTTTTTTGTTTTTCCAGTTTACTTTATTTTTATACTTTTGTATATATATATATATATAATTTAATGAACAAATTTACTTGTATGGAATTTCTGAGGGATTGGCGGGAAGATACAGGAGACAGAAGTATCTTATAAAATTAAAAAAAATATTCATTAATTTGAATGACAGTGTACAGAGTAATTCAAAATGAATATAACGGCTATAAATATTAAATGAAAGCGAATGTATCGATAAAATTAACACATAATGTAGACGGAAGTTCAAAATTTCTTTACATAAGGCGCAGGTGCAGTGAAGCGGAAGCCTACGCATGCGCAAGTTGAAATTTCCCAACGACAACACACCTGCTCATTGCTCTTGTTAGTGAAAATGGCGATTCCGGACTTGACACCCTGCGATTTTGTTCTATGGGATTATCTAAAAGACAGAGTATATGTGCTTTGCCATGTCCAAAACAACTGAAGAATTCAAAGTACGCATTTGTGATGCGTTTGTGTCGGTGATTGCAGACATGCTTCATAATGTACGACGTGCAATGGACTACCGCCTAGATATTGTTTGTGTGACCAAGGGAATATCTACATGGAATATCTATGACGTATGTATACACATTTTTGAAGTTCCATATACATTTTGTATTAATCTTATCGATACATTCTTTCTCATTAAATAGTTATAGCCGTTTGTAATCGTTATATTCATTTTGAATGACCCTCTATAAGTTACAAACTAAGTTTAACTTATGATATGACTTTATAGATTTACAACCCCACGTCAGGATACATTTCAGGATTTAATTATATAAATTTCTTTAACTGAATTAGTATGCTTTCATTAAGTTTCGACGATGCAACTAATTTAGACTGCTTCACGCAGGAAAACTAATTTAAAGTATACGAGTTTCACATATCATGAGTTTCCACATTTATGTTGAAAAAATATCCTATAATTGCAAAACTTAGTATAAAATCCGATGATCACTGTACCATCCATTTTTTAATAGTGGTAATTTTTAGACTTTTAATTTCCAGAGTCCTTCAATGTAATGTAAATTTAAAAATCGATGTATGTGCCTTCTTTCCGTTTTCTCATTTCTAAACACAATGCGGCTCTTTCCGTGCAATGCAGGAAAAGCAATCGAGTATATATTCGAAATGCCTCCATTGAGTCGACTGGCTCCAAATTTTGATAATTTTATAATTTTGGTATCTATGTCATATATCAATTCAAATTTATGTAGCTTGTTGGTGTTTTGAAATTATTGCGTTCAAAAACCTCTCCAAAAATTGTCAGACATTCGGTCCTTTGTTGGATATGATCGAAAACATGATGCCTATTTAACATTTTTGTGGTGTCAAGTATTGCCAGTCTTGTTTGTTGGGTTATTGAATCGCAGCATTCATATGCATACAGATAAATGTATAGACACACATTTCTTTAGTTGATATCGCAATAGATGGGACAGAAATTTGCATAGTTTATAACAAAAACTATATACCGAATTTCATTCTTCATGCTGGTTGCGTTTATTTTTGAGTTAGTGCATTCATAGAAAAATAACCTCGAAACGTATTTCAAAAGGGTTTTCAGTCTCGGACGTGAAGGTTCATCACATCACTGAGATCGGAATTTTTGACTACCGATGCATTTCGTGCGCGAGGAAGTAGAAAAGATGCCGTTGCACTACTGATCGGAATATTGCGGGGAAAATGTCATCCGAGGATAATATTTGTGTTGTGCGAAGGTGCACAGCCATTGAAGTTTTTTTTTTTTTTTCTGTTCTTCCAAACTACGAAATCTATCCCAAATCATCTGCCATGTTTTTTTCAAAACATGAAAACAATAATAAACAAAGTACATTAAAGAAAAAAAATCTTTGAATTAACGCTTAGTCTTTATAAAGGAATTAGTATTTTAATTTTAAATTAGAAATGAAAATCAGTGAAGCAATTTCAAGCATTTCCATTGATTTGAAGCAATTTCCATTCATTGGCTAAATTTATGCAAAAAGTGAAAAATAGACTTATTTTATACCACGAAGGATCCCTGTGGGGCATAAAATAAATCTAATTTCAATTTCAGCTAATTGAAATTGAGGACATTTAACTTATACCAGTAATATATATCAGGTGAGTTTCCAACTATCTAAACCTTGAAAATGATAAAGTAAACTCATATTATATATATATATATATATATATATATATATATATATGTATATGTGTGTGTGTGTGTGTGTGTGTGTGTGTGTGTGTGTGTGTGTAATTATATCTCTTAATCTAAATTAAATACTAATAAATTTCCTAATTTTTATTTTTATTTAACCCATATTAAAAACTATTTTTATTTAACCCATATTCTAAAATTTTGTCTTATTTTCTGATTCAGTTCGCACTTTTTAAATTAATTACACGATTTGTAAAATTGCTGAAATGAACATGTTCTCCCCTCCGAATGAAGGGTTAAAAATTCTTAAGGCTTAGCATATTATTTTCAAGATACCTAAAATTCCCTTATCGAAATCAATACGTGTCAAAGAAATCCTTATCGGAATCTCACAGTGTAAAATCACTGAGGGAAACATTTCGATATTTTGACGCGATGTGACGTGACGCATTTCTTACCACTTATTCTTGTACAAAAATTATACTTCCAGTAATGGAATAAATCGAGTTTAAAATTTTAAGTGTCTTCTCTCGGCCCCGCAACTGTTAAAAAAATATTTTTTCGCACATACACACATAAATGTTCCTTTCGAATTAGTTATTGCTCGAAATGTTGCTTCCCAGCACAGTTAGTTCAATCCCTTGGAAGAGCATTTTACGATTAGCTCTGTTGGGTGCTGATCAGATGCCGTGTCAGTGCTCTTAGAGCTTGACAACAATCTTGGCGACCATGAATTTGGCTACAAAATCTAGAAACTTTGAAACTTACTAGAAACTTGAAGAATTTTAGAAATTTAGCCAGTAGGAACCAAGGCATGCCTGTTGGTCCAGAACCTTCTCTTTCCGCCTTCCGGGAACTATAAAAGGCTGGCAGTCTCAAGCTGCAGTTGGATACAACTAAAGTGAAGAATCAGTGGTGAATTGCAGACGTTTGGAGAGAGCGTAGGGTGAAACTATGTAGATTCTCTCTTTCTGCTGAATTCTGTCTGGTCGCTTTGTGTGCTGTGTTTGTTATTACTACCGATTTCTACTTGTGGACTACTGTTTGTTGTAGTGTGCTGCTGTATGTTACCTGTGTTCGTCTCGCCTGTATATTTGCTGTCCTTGTATTATTAGTGTGCAATAAAATTCGTCTTTCGTTATTGGGGTTTGCTGGATGCTTTCACATCATACACCCATTATAAGCGAACCTGGTGAATTTACGGACTTAGTAGATTTGAAGTTCCGTAACAATATATAAAATTATTTACAGGGATTAACTATTACACTTTATATAAATATTTATATTTCATTATAATGATATTATTAATATTATTTACAGCAGTTTTGTATTTTTTAATCATGTTTATTTATTTATGTCTATGAGGTAATATATTTTTAATTGTCATTAATATGAGAAAATATCAAACATTTTTCGAATTACATATAGTGATTTTATACAAAACCATTTTTTTTTATTAGTGGATTATGTATTTGCAGAATATCGCCGAAAAAAAATTCTTCTTTTCCTATTGTTAAAGAGATAATTCAGAATACAAAAAATTTAGGTTTCTTTATTATAGAAACACCATATTGTTTTTACATGTTCTTTATTTTAAATTCGATATGGATTTCACATCAAAACAATCCTATTTATTTGAAGATAAAATTTGGCGATATTCTTTGGTGAAAATGTACCAGATCGTTGCAAAAAGTAAAATAAATTGCTATTTCGAAAGCTTCCTTTAATATTCTGGAAAAGAAATATAAGTTTGAAATCATTTAATTTTTCAGCAAGTTTTTTTTCTCTTCTTTTTTCGTGTACGTTTTCTGAATACTATTTCTACTCTTGCATTCATATACAAAAAACCTACACATTTTAACAATTTTTCTTATGTTATATTTTTTCCTTATGAAACGCAGTCTTTAAAAAAAGTACTTCCCCTGCCCTCGAGTGTTCTGAACTTCTATCATAAATCGAATACATGTAAATAAAAACCCAAAGACGAAATTTGCCAATTATGGAAGCCCTGAAGTAATTCAAGTTTTGCTTGAATGGTGGAGAACTTATTTTCCGAGATGCCTGCCTTATTCTGTAATACTGGAATTCCCCTTGCTTTACATAACTTGAGGTTTCAGCTGTAGCCTGAAGTATACCTTATTATTGGATTTCGCCATCGTCTGAAGAAAAGCTAGCTTTAAAAATGAAATTTTTTGAGTGCATGTGCATCGTTTTCAATACGTCAGTAACTGATTTCAAAGCCTGCACAAGGATTCAAAGTCGCGAAATTAAGTATTCATTTCAAAACAGTTATAGCATGCACCATGATTCTAAGAAAAATAAAGGCTATTAATTCTTAATGATCCTCAACAAGAGTTTATGATACGAAGGATTTATGTAGCAACAAAATGGCAAACAATTGTAGGACGAACTGCATATGGAAGCGTCACGTGACCTTTTCTCTACCATCTGTTCCCATTTCAAGCCCACAAACCACTCCATTTGCTGGTAGCCTTAACAAGAAGCGATTCGCATACCTTTGAATGCGACCATCGTTAGAAACAAAAACTAAATATACAAATTTTTTCAACAAGAAAATTACGGAGACGAATGCCCACCACTTAAAGAAGTTTTTTGACTGGTTTAAAAGAAAGAGAGCCAAGAAGTGACTGAACGTGACATCTAAGTACAAAAGGACCCAGCGCCTGATTTCGACATTAGTAATAGTTGACTCTTCTTGCAGTATGATTGGATTTTCAATGGTGGTGTTGTTTTTGTCGTGTGACAAGTGAAATAAAAATAAGAAAAGAAAGGAAGCGGGAAAGAGACAACTAGATTGGGCCGAAAGCATGCAGAACAGCCCTGGCCACATCTTCAGTTTTATGGGAATAAGGAATATCCCTGGTGCAGTCAATATCTATTTTGAAGAAGGTTGAAATAATAGAACCGCAGCTAAAAATATGCTTCTGATCCAGCTGCACGTTTGGACAGTGTCTGCATTCTTCATAGAGTCTGGAACCATCAGGCATGATCCTCACGCCCCTCAGGCGACTTGTTCTGAGTCTTGTAATTGTGTTTGTGATGTCTCTTTTATAATTTAGATTTGACAGGGAGGATTTCCTTCGATTGGTATAAAGCCTATGTCTTGCCACCCCATTAGCATCCAGAGCAGTAGTAGATAGACGGATGGGACCCACTGATCTGGCCTCCTTGGAAAGAGTGTTGGCCTGATCGTTTCCCTCAATGCCCACGTGGGCTGGGATCCATTGCAAGGTGCACGATTTCTCCATTGCCACGATAGAGAACAGAAAAACATTAACATTCTGAGAAATCCCTGTCTTTCCACCCTGAATAGTCTTTAAAGTGGATTTGCAATCTGAGAAGATCACGATCCCATTTGAAGAATCTGCGTTGCCTGCGCAAGGTACATGGTCAAAGCTTCTTTGATAGTGATGAGTTCACTTGTGAAGCTAGAGGCAATCTAGGTTTGCCAGTGGCAGATATGAATGCGCAGCCTAGAGTTGGCCAATATCTGAGCATGGCAAGCCAATTACGCGCTAAGAAGATCGACGTACTAATGACGTTGAAAATACGCGCCTCAGACGACTCATGTCCACCCGACCTGCATTTGAGGTGGATGGTGTGCATTGATTAGATACTGAAGCAGTCAAAGTACAAAACTACAAAAATAGTCTTATGGCTCTTCGTGACCGGAAATGGAGAAAACGATATGATCTGCGGATAAACCAATCATGTCTTTTTTTTACCAAGACTATATTTGAGTGAATACAACATTTGGCACTTATCGTAGCATTTTATAGAAAGCACGGAAAACCCTTCATAAAACACCTGCTTTATTTATCGTATCAAGCATCATCCATCTTTAGTGCTGAGAGGGAGCTAGATTGTCGATGAAGTAAAAGCCAAATGGACTCGGATGGATGATTTGGGTGAAGAAAGAGCTTTCAGGAAATTATCTGGATCACTCCTTAGTAGAGAAAATTTCTGAACGAGGGGAAGAGGTGCCGAAAACTTGAATAAAAATGACTGGATTAAGTTTTTCAAAACATTAAAACACTTATTTAGAACATCAGCCCGGTTATTTTCTAACAATACCTTGTAGATAAGAATAAAAATCAATGGGTGTGGTCTCCACAAAATTTTCTCGCATACTCTCGAGTAAAGGTCTCACCTCAGATAATACTTTAATTGGGGTTGCGCACAACAGTTGAGAAACATTAACCTTTGGCGATAATTTAGCTTTTTTTAATGAATCTATCATGTCCTCTTGGTGAGAGATTTAGCGATTAATGCCTGGCATGTGTTTAATAGTACCCGAAATTCGAATTTGTGTTTTAGACAGTTTTTTTAAATCGATTGAAAAAAAATTTAACACAAAAATACACTTGTAGTCACAAAATCACACACTAAATTTGATACAGTCAAATCATTTTTGTGTTATCTCGTTTACATGTTTCTAAAAGAACAAAGCGACAGACGGTCAAATTCTCATTGGATTTAGTTCAAAAGTTGAATGGCCGTCTACATTATAGATGTTAAATACATGTATCCAACTTTATTAATCTAGTTATTTTCGTTTTGTGAAATCATGTTAACATATATTCGAACAGCCGGGTAGAGAGATTACATCTCAACAGATTTCGCTCAATATTTGATAAAAATCGAATGTCATTATATCAATTTTCACCCTTCAAACTCGAATTTTTTTATCTATATCACAGATAAATGACCAGACACACATATATAATGCCAAAAAATGAGATTTTCGAACTCAGCAAATTCTAAAACGTGGAGAGTAGTCAAAATTTCGAGTTCAAATATTTTGACGATTACTATATTTTCTCTAGGCTTCGTATCTTTGAAAGTAATCAGGGATTTAAGAAAACGTTTCAAAAGAAAAAGTATCTTGTTTATTTTATAACAATAGGATAAATATTCTTGAAATTAGTTTTTTTTTTAAATCTCCTTTGTAATCGTCACATTGAAAAAGAATTTCTGGCTTACATTTTTATAACTGATTTCCAACAAATAAAAAAATATAATATCTGCATTTTTGTAAGTGAAGCAATATTAATTAGAAAATTTTCAGACTTACAGAATTCGGCATTCACTAGTGATGTAGAATTCCTGAAATCAACTTTTGCAATAATTCATATTTCCGCACAACATAACTAAACTCAGAAATTTCTATATTATGCCAGTCAATGAAACCTCCTGATATATTCTACAATTCTCACTATTTTTTAGAATGACTAAAAACATATATATATATATATTGATAATATATTGAATATTGTTGATATTGTTGATAATATATTGAATTTTTTTGCTGCTGACAGTGTGTTGAACCAGTCTTAGCGGTATTTGCAATGCTTCTTTTCTAGGATATTCTCATATAATAGATTTGATTCTTTACATTAAAACTGCATAAAAGAAAGGGTAAGAAACTGACATGCTATACGAAACTTTACGTTAGTCTAGCTTTGTATTATAGATAAACTTTGCTATCAAAATGCCGTTATTTGTATCTGATATCAAAACGAATACAGAAGAAAATACATTCTTAGATGTTCCTTTTTTTTGTTTTATTTTAAAAATACAGTCTTTGCCTATTTTTATCAGAGAAGAAACACTTCGCCCACTGATTCGCAAAATAACAAAATAAGCCATAATAGTGCAAAAAGATTCTGTTAAACAAATGGTTATCAAATGAAATCATCGCTCGGTACCGTATCAAGCTTCTGACAGGTTGCAATCCGAAAATTCCTCATCGATTCATTTCGTCAAATGATTCACTCATGTAGCGACTGAAGGAGATTAACATCCATCAATTTCGAGCTTAACTGTGTCCATAACGAAATGTCGAGAAATATTCCTCTTTTTTTATAACTTCCCAATTTCTACTAACACGGGCTTTTCGATTTGATGGCTCCGGAAATTGCCGAGAAGCTGCGTCACATATCACCGGAGCAAATCGGGCACTTTCGGTTAATGGGAAATTTCGTTAATAGCTCGACTGAAAATTACCAGAGAAGTAAGAGGATATTTGCAGAAGTGTCAGGACTCTAATGCGCCATAGATTTGACAGATATGGAATTATTTGTCACCATATTCCAGTGATCTATGAAAGGACCTGCGATTGCAACGAAAAGAATCGTTACCATTGTTTGTTATAATTAAGCTGCTGCATTATTAATTATTTGTTTATGAAAATAAATAATTATAATAATACAATATATGATTTCTAATCGATTATAAAAAATGAATTCTGCAAGCTGAGAAAAACTACTTAATCGCTTTAATTGCTTCATTTAAAAGCTTAGATTCTCGACTTGTTGAAGTCATTTGAATTTTCATGGAATTCTAAATCCAAGTTAAAAATGTCGCTAGAATATGATCGGTATGGCAGTTCTTTATAATTCCACAAAGTTTTATCCAATATAATTTATCGAAATTTATCAATCGTTTGCTTGCAATTATGTTAAGGAATCAAAAGGTTAATACTTGATCAAAGTCAGAGAAAACAAATCAGAAAAAAGTTTTTAGTTGTATATAAAGAAAACTGCTAATAGTAAAAAAGTTTTTTATTCATTTGACTGTATAAACAATATACATAAAATCTGGTTATTAATATATACATAATATTATCCGGAGTGATTAGAAAATAAATATTTTTAGAATAGGGATGCACACACACACACACACAAATATATATATATATATATATATATATTATCCAGATTAATTATATGCCAAATAATCAGATTTTATAACCAATTAGCTGGTACCCGGCGCGTTGCTGCCGTAGAAGAAATAATTTTTTAAATATCGTTTGAAATTTAATATAGCTGACAACATCCTATGTAGCTGACTATTCATTAAAAAGAATTTAAAACATTAGCGCTTCCACTAAGTAATTTCGATTTCATTTCACTCAATTTGATTGGCATCAATCATATTAATTTTACTTTGTCTGATAAACGTGCGATTAATTCCGAATGGCATGCACCGTTTGCCGTTTACGGTTCTTCTTTTGTCAACTGCCAGTTTTAAAATACACTCTTTGCGCTGGTACAAGCAATAAGTTAGCAAAGTTTCATCAAAATCTGGTGCGGTACGGCAGCGCATAAAGTACGAACAAACAAAAATTCATTTTTATGTATTAGATATGATAACTATGCTATGACTATAACTTTCGAGCAGGTGAAGCAGTAAGTTGGCAAAGTTTCATCAGAATCTATTAAATGGTACGGCAGCCACAAGGTATTAACCAACAAAAAGTCATTTTTATATATTAAATTTATATTCATGAATTGCTTTCATATAAATAAATTGCATAAATATATTAACTGAATTAGTTGATTTGAAAAATAGGAATTTTTCCAGTCTACTTTCAATAAACCTGCAATTTTCTTCGAAGCAGAATAAAAAGGAACAAATTCAACTTGATTTGTTTTTAGTAATCGCATCATGCTGTCATGCTATTATTTCATATGCAAGGAGCATCATGGTTTTTAGAGACAAAATGGCTCGATTTTTTAAAAATATTTCACATTAGCATCAATGTATTCCACAAAAGAAATTCAAAGTAAATACAGTAAAACTTTAAATTATTAATAAATGCTAATAACAAAGTACTTTTGAGTCTCAATTTTTTTTTTCAAATTTATATATTTAAAATAATTAAAGAATAATTCTCCTGCCCCAAACATTGATATCATCTGATTTCATCCATTTTCATTTCATATCAGTGGTCCTCTGCTTATATTTACGTCATACGTTTTCAGGTGTTGTTGGAAATGGCGTGTCTATCACAAAACCTGGGAGGATTTTTCTACTTGGCAAATATAACTAATCAATTAAGATACTCTATGCTTATTGTGCAAGTATGATTACAAATAATTGTTTCTTTTACTGTGATAACATTTAGTACATTATTGTTGACTAATATGCCTAAGTTAATGCTATATTAATACGTGGGCGGGCGTCTAATCGCCGAAAGAGACTAGTGAAAACAAGCATGACGGATCAACAGAATAATCCATACTAAAATCACACATACAAATAAATGAAAATACATGAAAATTCAAAAAAAAACTAAAAACTAAATATACACCACATTCTACTTATTGCCGCATTTTCCCGTTCGTCACAAGATCCAATAAGATTTTCCGCTTGTAAATCACAATGAAATGGCATTTGTCATCTTGAATATAACTTTCTTTACACCGAAATGCATTTCTTTAAGTACCCACAAACACACTGCTTAGAAAAAATTAGGAAAAAAAAGCAAGACGCAAGTAGAAAGGCCCTCTGAATTGTTATTTCTCCGCAAGCAACAGACATTAAGCAGACAAGTTCCAGTATGGCCAAGGTGAAAAAAGCAATCATTTTAACGGGCGACATGACTCAAAGTGCAGCCGAACATTTGGAATATCTCCTTTTCTTTCAGAGGAGTGCGGTGCTTCGATTTAATATTTGATGAAGTTTCCTACTTGGGAAAATGTTGTTCGCCCCACCCTCACACTTAGGCTAATTCTCGCACGCAGCTATGGATTGACTTCTGCAGAGAGGAGAAACTTTTCTCCCGAGTGGAGGGAACAATTGTAAATTCAAAGTTCAAACGGAATGGACGAGGACACACAATTTATGGATATAGCTCCAATTTTTATAAAAAAAAATATTTTACAAAAGAAATAATATTCTCAGAGATGGACTTTAACCGGAGACGGCATTTAGTAAAATAGGGATGAATGTTAAATTTGGACTCTCGCCTAAACTGTATTGGTATCGTAACTTCTTTTAAATATTCGGGGGCCGTGAAATGCCCAAATTATGTTGTAAAGATTTAAATGCCATTTAATACTACATTTTAAATAGAAAACGTTAAATGGATAAAGCACTAGAAACATTTGTACCTTTAAAAATACAATATCATGTCCTAATTCTAGAAATAATTCTATGTGCCCTAAATTTTCTATCAGACATTCGATTCTATTTGTGAAAAAAATACTTTTTATTAACAACTAAAATTTCGACTGTCTTCAATGTCAAGAAAGTCTCGGTTAAAATGAATCGCCTTTACACCATTTTAAAGAAACACAACATCAAAAAGGAAGCCTGTTTGGAGTCAATTTTCTATAATTTTTTATTACAGTATAGTAAATGTTACATTAAGGATTTTTAAAAAAAAATTTGGCTAAAAGTTAGAATGGACCACTAGCAATTATTTAAATTGTTATATTTAAATGAATTTCATAACTCTAGGGGATAGATGAACATAATAGAAAGCAGATATAATTTTTCATAGCTCTCTTATATCGGAAGAAGTTAAAGAGAGAATAAGAAAAATAAAAAGATATTAAAATTTCAAATAATGGTCGAAAAAAATTAAAATACTAAGTTTGTGTAATTGTGTCCTAAATAATAATAATAATAAAACTTAAAACCATGCAGGAAATGTCAGACAACAATTGTTTTGATTTAGAGTGATTCATTGTCCAATTTGGGAACCGCATTTCTTAACTTGACCAAAAATACAATATTTTCTAATTCTTTTGACACAACTTGAAATTGTTAAATTTTTAATTCTCAGTGGCAATTTTTAAAACTATTTGAACTACTTGTTTGACATTAAAAATGACTTCCTTACCTCAAATAAAGCATTGAATTTCATTTTTAATACTTCGCACGTATAATTTTCGCATTATGCCCTAAACACTGTTTTAGCTGCTTGTTTGACATTAAAAATGACTTCCTTACCTCAAATAAAGCGTTGAATTTCCTTTTTAATACTTAGTGCGTATAATTTTCGCATTATTCATTAAACATTATTTGAGCTGCTTTTTTGACATTAAAAATTACTTCCTTATCTCAAATAAAGCGTTGACTTTCATTTTTAATACTTAGCGCTTTTAATTTCCGTATTATGCATTAAACACTTTTTAATATACACATACTTTTTATGTTCCTAATAACAATAAGTTAATTTAAAGCATACATTCCTCAATATGTAAAGAACACTATGTAATATTGTTCATGACAGTCGAGCACCTAAGAAGTCCTTTATTTCAGGCAGAATCTAAAAGAACACCACATCTGCAGCTTAAAACCAGCGATTGTAAGATTTAATATTTTATGAAGTTCCTCTTTATAGGAATGGCCCTATAGCCTCCAGCCGCACTTAGCTTTAATTCACGCATGAAACAATTGATTCACTTTGAAGGAGGGAGTTACCTTTTTAGTACAAAGTTTTTCCGCAGTCATCCTCTTCCCGCGTAAAATTTTACGAGGCACACACTTGTAAGATCAAAGTTCTTCCTCGGAGGAAAATGGATATGAATTGAATTCCATTTCCGGTAAGTGGAAGTTCCTTCCTTTTCCATTGAGACGCCGAAGAGGATAATTCGGTTTTCGAGATTCTGGAAACATGGATGTATCCAAAGCTTTACGGAAGAGAGCGCAGCGTTTTGTTTTTAAATATTTACCAAAGGCTTTTCGTATTTTTGTTCATCAAGGAAGCGTTTGAAGAATGATTACTAGGCTCGTTATATTAAAATATTTAAATGTGCTGATGGCTTTGATGTTAAAATGGATGATCATTTTGTAAAAGAGGTGTATTTTTTCCAAACTATGTTTGAATAATTTATTCATGAATCGAAAATATTAAGGAGACTTAGGTGAAATGTAGGTTTCACATTTGAGTTGTCTTTCGTTTTCCATGACATGATATTGATTATGCTTTGATTTTTCCAAAAGTCTTTAAATCAAGGCCAGTGTCACCTAGTAATTGTAATTAACGAATTTCATGCTTTTTTTTAATAAATGTGTTTCTTTTTTTGTTTGTAAATTTAAAATATTAAACATTGATATCTGTATTGAACAATATAAAAATTTAAAAATTATGTTTTAATATTTGAATATCTACTGAGGTGCGCCTTCGAAAAGTGAATGAATAAAAGAAAAATTTGTATATTAATTAAAGTTAAATTTATGTTAGTCGTCTAATTTAGTTATTAATAATCTCTTTTTTAAAAAATATTTTTAACATCAGAAAAATATTCAGTTTTCAATACTTCTTCAGTTCTTTACATCATTAGAAAAAAATTAAAATTTCAAATACTGCCGGAAGTGTTATAAAAAGAACTTATTTTTAAATATTTATTATAATTTAGAAATCCTTTTCATTTTTTTAGTTGCACAAATGCTAAAAAATTTCAAATTTTATGCATAGTATATAAATTCATTTTACCATGCTAATGTATATAGACAGCGGCATAAAATATGCAACATGCGTGCAAAAAGGGTACAAAACGCCAAGATACCAAGGTATCAACTTTGGTACATACTTTCTTCTTGGACAATGAATCAAAAAGTATTAAATGATCTTGCAAAATAATACTTACATTTTTAACAAAATTTATGAAAATGCTAGTATGTTTCCTCTATAGTTATTCTGTCATTTTTTATTTTTGTCCAAACTTTATTTTATATCACTTAAAGAATTCATTAAATTAGCTTTTCCCTTTCATTAATACTATTTCCGAACCGTTTTTTTCTCTCATTTTAATAAATTTATTAAAGTCTATTAAAGCCTATTTTACAATGCTTTTTTTCATTGATTTTACTCGCTTACACACTATTGTGTCTGAATTTTGCCCGTTTTACTCCAAGTAAGGACTGCCGCTGCTGTGCGGTTATTGCAGTTTCAATCTCCTCGCGTGGCTATTCATTTGCAGAGTTTCCGATCCCCCTGAAGATATAATATATTAAGATTTGAATGGGAAGAAGGTATTTTTCTGTTTTGTTTTCAGTTCACAATAATTCGTTATATAAGGTAAATATTGTATTTCAATGAACATTATATACTATGGGAACAATTTATAAGGAACCTGTTCATGAACAGAAGACTTTTCACTGTTTTGAATGATATGCAACAATTGTCGTTACTATTGTATTATTTCAGATATGAGAGAAGTAATATTCCAAGCTGAATATAACAATTGATGCAACTATTTTATAGATAGCTCTCAGACTGATTCCATTATTAAGTGGATTGATTAAACCGTATGGGCAGAAATAGTGATATAATTTAATGAACATATTTTTATTGACATAATTATTATGGAGAAGACATTTTAAAAGTATTTTCTTACGTTTAATCTCTAAGTTCTAATTAATTGTTTTAAGGGTTAATTACTTTTTTTACAATCATGATTATCTGCGAGGAGTCACCTATTACTTATACGTAAGAAAACTTCGCTAAACTACTCAATTAAATGATAATCGAGTTCTTAGATAAAGAAATAATGTATTGACATCAAGAAATAAAAACAGAAAATTTTTAGATGGAAATCGAAAATTAAATATTCCAAATGAAAACGCGAAAGAAATCTGATAACGTTAGATTTTATATTATATATATATATATATATATATATATATATATATATATATATATATACAGCACCAGAGACTTTTGAAATAGAAAGTCATTTTAGTGATGTGGATAATTGAAAGTGAGCATTCGACTGATATGTATTTTCAGATATAATTAATTTTCCTAGTGACAATGTATTTTGAAAAAATTCTAAAATATATTAATATACCAAGAGGAATATCTACAGAATTTACAGGCTAATTTTTATACTCATACTTAGCTTGTATGTTTAAAATGCTGTGGAAAACCATGTTTACAAGTTTCTGAGTAGAAATGATGCTGATAAAAAAAAGGATAAATTTTACCCATTGTCAATTTTTTTAATTTTTATTTTTCATATAATTGTTGAATTTTCCATTATATTGTTTTCTATAAACCTTTGTATACTGAATATATATATATATATACATATTCTAAAATGCTCTCTTATTTCCAGATCCAATTACCCATTTTTTATTTAATTAATTCACCACGAGTTCTAAAATTACAAGTTCCCACACTTCGAGTGAAAGGATAAAAAATTGTCTAGCTAAACGAATATTTTTTTAAAGACACCATGATTCCCCTACACGTGAAAAAAAATCCCTATCAAAATCTCACAGAATATAATCACAGGACTGAATATTTCATCAGCTTTTCCTCATATCGCTCTTGTGTCGTTCTGTGTTGGTGTGCTCGTGGCTTGTGCTAGTACATAAATGATGCATCCTAGGATGGAATAAAAGCAAAGTTTAAAATTCGGAAGTGTCTTCTATATATAGAGAGAGAGAAGACACTTCTATATATACCGAATAAAAATCGCCTTTCCAAATTCCAATTCCCTTGAGGCGCAGCAGAAAACTTTTACGTAGTTAAGCCCCTATTGTATGAATCCCAGCAAGAGACCCGAATGGACTCCTCAGATTGATCCGGTCTAATGAAAACTCCTCGTGACAACCTCCACTCGTGCTAACAAGGGATGTCCAGACGCATCAATGCGGTGTCCGATATAATGGAAGAAGAATAGCTTCCTGTTGTTGGGGAGAGAAGGTAAGAAGAGGAAAAATGAAATGATTATTTTTATTATTTGGACTTTGAAGGATTATGGCAGGGCGGAAAAAAAAATCTTATTTTGGGCTTAAATGCTCTGTGGAGAAAGCTTTGGCATGTTTGAAGGTTAAGTAACATAATTTTTGGCAATGGAATTTAGATTGAAGTAAAATGTATTTCATATACATACAAAATACATCCAACAAAAAATAAATTTATATATGTGTCTATGCTGTTGTATATCTTTTAGGGGCTGGGATAACCTGATTGGTAGGACGTTGGATTCGCATTCCTCGAATTGCGAGTTCGAATTAGTATTAGTATTTTGAAGGTCGTACTCAATATTTATTTGCTTATATAAAATTATGTACAATGAATATTGAATGGGGTAAGATATTTAATTGAACGTGTCATCTTAATTTTAGGTTTATTTACCTGGCTAAATCAATTACGAGGGCATTTTCATTATAATCATTGCAAACTGTAAGTCGAAGTGCAACATTTGCTAAAGTTTTCTGTAATGAAAGCGGTTTAAAAAATGACATCGTGAACAAAGTAAGTTTCTTAAAATTTCTTTCAAAAAGCATTTATTTTCCAAATTCTGTATCAATGGCGTCGTTCATTAAATTTTACGTCCGTTTTTTTTTTGTGATTTAAATATCTAAATGTTACTTTAGACAACCTCTCTCAAGCATCTAAAGTCAAAGCCAAAAATAATTATTGCTTTAATATTCTGAAATCCATCGCTGCCCGGCTAAACTTCCAATATTTACCTTACCTCACTAGGTAATGAAAATGGGTTATATGAAATTCTGAAGCAATATTTACTCCCAATATTCAATATGAAATTCACAAAGTGCTTTGCGACTGGTTGAATATAAATTCCTCGAATATCGAAATTTTCGGCCAATAAAGCAGGTTTCTCAGACAGAATATCTAGTACGCTCTATGGATTTTGTAGATATTTAGGAATTAAATGCATATAATCATTTTCAACCTAAACTGTTAAACATTTTTAAATTTTTTTTAAACATCTGAAATTGATATTTTATTTACTTCTTCTCTGGCCAATATTTTCACATTATATAATACTTGTTTACACTCTATGAGATAATGCTCTACTTTAATACTCAAAACTTAATTACGAGTTCATTGTTAGTTTAGTTAAATTCGTATTTAATATAATTGGCTCCATATGGCGGTGAACTTGAAAAACATTTATTGGAAAGAGATTCGATGATGTTTATGATAATAGATTTTAAATTAAAGACTAAGAAATAGAAAAGAGTAAAAATACGGATTTCTGCTTTTTAGAATATTTAATTATATTAGGGTGTCAGAAAGGTTTCTTTCTTGTCGCGTTTTTAAAAAGACTTGTCACTGGAGACGAAACTTGGATTTATATGAAAATGTGCATAGAAAGTGCATTTGGTGTAAGGTTATTAGGCCTTCAACAGTCG